>QXVZ01034058.1:0-18265 GCA_008931825.1 Phallusia fumigata
TAGCGGCGTGACGCACTGGGGCAACTTGGTTGCGTATGTTTGTACAGTTACGCAACGCAAAAGATAAAAGATTTGTTAACACAGAGCTTTACACATTTCGCCTTTTTCCCCAAGGTTTTATGAACGCACGCTGGGTGTGTAGCTAGCTTCCGTTAAAAAAAACACTTGCTACTGCGCAAAGTTTTTCAACTCGTTTTACATGGACAAAAACCACACTTAGCAGAACTATCGTCAGTTTATTGACTAATTTTACCGCATCGCAACTCCCTCAATGTACATTGGCGTTCGCTAAGTGTAGGCACCGATCGGTTTAAGATTATTTCGTCATGTGCCGATGAAAAAACTGTGCAAGCATATAACAATGTATTACATGTAACAATGTAATAATAAACAAACAATGTAACCAAGACCAACTTTATCCGCCAACAAGAATCAACTAAACACTATTTAATTAGTTTTTTAATAACCAACACCTTAATATATTGGAAAACGAAAACAATTCAGACACTTACGTATGAGAGGCTATAAGTTTTCTCAGCGTTGGTGTCAGCGAAACTTTTAATCGGTGACGTAAGTTGCTACAACAGGAAGCATATAACACACAAATCATCATCGCGATGACTTGCAATACTGTGGACTTTGAAAGCGTGGGTAGGTCTGAATCATTCACCTTTGGGATACTGTCCCTTTTGGGGACCACGAATACAATAGAACGATCGGCGTCGTATACAATATTGTGCTATGGGCCTGAGCTGCTGTGTACTCGCCAACCCGTCTTATCGTTCTACAACAAATCTGTTGCCTTATCATAAAGCTACGTGTTGTGATGATTCAAGGTGTGTTGATACAAAAATTACTAGCGGTATAAACAGACTGCACGCGCAATCGTTACGATTTTCGCTTATTTGCTAACATGCTCATTTATGGCAAAGACGTTTTGTAACAAACAACTTGCCAAACTGAACTACTTTCTGGCAGCTTCTTCTGGCGAAACAGAGAACATAATATTTGTGACATGTTTCTATGCTCTTTTGAATAAAAGTGGATGTTTAAAATAGGCTGGGGTAAGATGCGCGAACAACTTACTGCTCGGCGTCAAGTACAAAAATTGCAACTAACCAGTCCTTACAGTTCGGATTGTTGCTGGCTGCGGGTAACCCCACCCACATCGGTTTGAATCTGAACGTCGATTTACGCCATGCCATTGGTCGAAAATCTCCAAAAAGTGGGCGGTTCCAGACAGCAACAGCCATTAACCGAGTTAACCTTCCATAACGTCTGCTAAACCAGTAACATAGGAAAAAAGCCTTACACGCTTGATTTATGATGCTCCTTTTCACCGACTAACATCGTTAGAGAATTTTGTAACTAGATTCCTTGGTTTCTTTTCTTTCAAGGTTAAAGTCCAGCGGGTTGCAACATGGGGGTGTGTTAGGGGCGTGGCAGGGGGGCGGACAGTGCCCANTCCTTTTCACCGACTAACATCGTCAGAGAATTTTGTAACTAAATATCTTGGTTTCTTTTCTTTCAAGGTTAAAGTCCAGCGGGTTGCAACATGGGGGTGTGTTAGGGGCGTGGCAGGGGGGCGGACAGTGCCCCTTTGTTCCACACTGACCTTCGGAACACGGGTTTACGGTGAGATATTCTCGCTTCCTGACAAACGTTGGTGAAAAATATATTTAGTCACCAAAAATTACACATATTAGGTAAAACCCATTGAGTCAACATGCTTTGACAACTACAGTTCAATGTTTCATTATTAGTCGGGCTTTTTCGGATCACTTTTTATCCCTAAGCGACTAAATAGTTCTGGTACACGCACTGGGTAAAATTAACACGGGACAATTCTACCTTGTCGAACTCCATTAACCACAAGCTTTGTGTTCGTATTTTTCACAGAAGAGAACTTATTTTACGATCCACACTTACGGATAAACACATAAAAAGCAAATACCGACCGTGACTCATACGCAACTCTTTTGGTATTAGACAAGTCGTACTGTTGTCACGTAGGTCACGTACGTTTCAGGGAGTAAATATGCGAGCCCAGTTCTCACATAGAAAAACCGCACAAAGACATTGTGCCTATGTTTTTTACTATTAGTTGTCAAAGTTTTAGGTTTAGCGCTCTTAATGCTTCGTTATCTCGCGCCGCAGCGTTCCATATCCAAGTACTTTATGTTGGGTCACAGAAAGCAACAAATTTGACCATCGAGGCCATACGGGCAAATGTAGTTATATTTTGGTATGGTGTAAGTCAGACACGTATTTTTTCGTTTCAGTTACGTGGCCATAAATGAATTCTTGTCATATACGACGTACGTTCTTTTACGATCGTTGTTCATTTCTCACTTAACATCGCAAACGGACTTTAGGGTGTTGTTAATTTAATAACAATATAAGTTACATGTTTGCTATTGTGCTTTTCTTCCAAACCCGGCAAACAACAACAACAACCCGTTATTCCAGGGGACCTGTGCAACGTGGGGAGATAAATTTTAATGGCAGAAAGGAATCCCACTGACTGGTGAAACAAATACAATGTCAATTTCCTGTCGGTTGGTGTTAGCCCGTTGTCAACGTATTACGAGCGTACAACCATTTTGCAGCGAACTTTTTCATTTCTAAAAACGCCTATTTAAAGCTTGTTTGAAATCTCGTTTCAAATAAAACGAATATTATGTACGTTACTAGAACTATCGTCAAAGTTTTGCTTAGTCGCTGTTTGTACAGCAGGGCAATTCCCTCGATGTCCGTTGCTGTTCATTGCTAACTTTAGCCACCGTTCAAAAATATTTCGCCATGTGCCAAGGAAAACTGAGTGCAAGCATCAAAACCACGAAGCCAGAAACAATCAAACAATGTTTCCGACACAATTTTTATCGATGGAACTTAAGTTTAGCTTCCACCTTTGGTCGCCTCCTCAGTAAGTTGTAAGACGAATAAAAGTAGACACTTTCCCATTACGATCACAGTTTTACCCATGAACGATCACAGCATTGGTGTCAGCAAAATTATTAGTGGTAACAAGAGGCTAAACGCAATCGTACGATTTTTGCTTATTCGCTACCTGCATGCCCATGGCAAAGACGTTTTCTAACTTAGTAACTGCTATGTTCAACTCTTTTTGATAACTTAGAAAGAATGGATTCTTTCTTGTTACACCCCGCGTCAGAAGATAAAAACGGAAACTAGCCAGCCCTTACACCCTAACTTCGGCACTAAAATCCCAATTGTTGCTCGCTGCTCTCCAAACCTCGCCCACATCGGTATGAGCAGAACGCCGCTATGCGATTGGACAAAAAGTGGGCGGTTCTAGACAACTAGTAGCATAAGAAAAAAAACAAGCCCCTTTGTTACAGTTTGACCTTTGGAACGCGGGTTTACGGTTAGGAATTTTCTGTTTCTCGACAAACGTTTGTAAAAATATGTGCAATTGCCGAAATCCACACACATGAAACTATTTCTGTAGCCTTTCAAATGTACGAGTCACGTTCACGGTTAAAAGGTAAACAATATAATAAGGACAGATATTCAACTATCATGCTCTAAGTGCTGTTCGATGTTTCATTATTAGTCGATTGAATACATTATGGTACATGTTCTGGGCCAATTAAAATAACGCAACTTGACCTTGTCCAAATCCTTTCGTGTCTTGTTTACACTTTTTACACAATAGGAACCCCACTTCCGAATGAAGGCTGCCAAATGTAAATATTGGCTGACTCATACACATACCTCTTGGTACTAGTCATTTGACGACTATAAAAGACATGGTCACGTACCCGGCTAAACCAGGCTTGGGCTATCACAAAAACCACACAATTGGGAAAACAACGAATCGCACCATCAAGGCCATACAGGGAAATGTAGTTATGCTTTGGTTGCCCGTGACTCAAAAACATGTTTTTTCGGTTCAGTGTTTCATAAATAGTCGCACATTTTCGAATCACTTTTTGCGCTGAAACGACAGTACTTCTGGTACATGCGCTAGGCAAAATTCAAACAACATAATTTCTCGACGAACTCCTTCAAACTCGAACCCCGTGCGTTAGTTGATTTTTACAATCTAATTTTACGATCTACACTTCCGGGTAAACGCAACAAAAGCAAATACTGCCAGCGACTATCACACATACCTCCTAATATGAGTTATGCGCTTCTGTTGCAACACGGTCGTAAGAGATAAGGCCCGACTTAATATTTACTCGGTCTGGGGTTCTACACCCGCACGAGACTTTGCGCCGAGGTTTTCATCACATTTGCTAAAGTCACGGGTTCACTTAAACATCATGTGTGTACACTGCCCGATCGCACATTTAATATTTTATAATAACTCGCCACAGTATTTCCCAACCAAGTTCTTTGATCTTAACCACAGGAAGCATCGAATTTCACCATCCGGCTCTACGCGAAAATGAGGTTATACTGTGGTTGGCTGTGACTCAGACACATATTAGTCATGCAGCAGCAAAGGGGTGTTAAAACTTTCGACACAAAATTTGTATTTATAAACTACTTGAACTTTTGGTGTAAAACCACGCCACGACGAACTTCTTGTTGTTAAACCAGGGAACGAAATCCAAAAGCCCTAATTTTTTAACACCAAGCCCTATAAATGACTGCTGGTGCTGCACGTCGTTTCGCATTGCCGTCCCTATATGTTTTAGGCCCATAAAGGTCGTAAAATGGATAAAGTCATGCGCCCATTTTTGTAGTTACACAGCAAGCCTTGTGCCCAAAGAGCGTGGACATGTTTCTGTGCCGCAAGTTTGTGTTCAAGTGAAAATTACGCAACAGAGATTAAGTAGAATGCCTAATCATTGCCTGATACACACACTCTACATTGAGTTTCATCAAATTTTCGACAGTTCAATAAACGCTTCACGCGCCAGACTTTGATCCGACGCTAAGTTGAATAAAGTTTGCCCGAACTTCAAAGACGTCCCTACCATTTTACGAGTGAGCAAACTCTACAGGCCTAACACAAACATCAAATTTTAACGACTACGAACAAAGGCGGCCTTCAATACAAACGCCAGGGCACGTATCAATTTAAAATCAGTAAACACAATTCAAGTCAAATACGCACTTGAAACATATACGTCGCAGTAATACGCGTTTGAAGTTTATCAGTCTGCGAGGGGCAAAGGTAACCAATAGTGTGTTTGAATTAATATTTACATTGTACGTAATGATGATGACGATGATACCGATTACCAAAAGCAACCGTCGTTTTTGCACCGTCATTGTGTTGTTTCATAGGTAACATTATCCGCTTTTAGACTTGGGAATTTATGGTCTCTTCTCTCTTATGAGATGAACAACGTTTTGAAATGTTACACTCGCATTTGTCGAATATTTCGGTTACGTCATGCGCGAATTTTCTAAATTCCGATAAGGTTTGAGGCTGAAGGTATGAGCAGGTATATTTTGAGCCAGTTCCCTCTGCTAAGACAGTACTGCCACTTTCACGCGTGTTTAGCAATTCATAAACAAAAATACATATACGGTTGCAATCATTTTAGACTTACCAAGGGCGACAAACGCCAGCGGTTTCAAGATAACTACACAACGACAAAATTTTAGCTTAACATTGCAATTGCCTTGCAAAACAAAATTAATTTGGCACTTTGACACAAAACAGTGTCCACACACAGAAAGAAATCCTTGCTTACCGATAAACCCATGAGGCAACGTATTTAAAACTTGCAAAAAATGACGCGTTTAACTTTCAATTCCGGACCATAGCTCATTTCCAAACCGCCTGAACGACTGTGCCGTCCAACAACCATCAACACATCAAAACGTGACCGCAACTAACTGTGTGTCTCACCTTTATTGTCGCAACAAATCGATCTCTCTTTTGTCTGCAGACAGTCTTGTACAGGCTAACCTGCGTTCGTTAAATAGTTCAGTTGCACCATGGACAAATTTTACAAATGCCAAGCGTTCGAAGTAGATTTTTGGCTTTAACAGTTCCAAAAATATCGCCACCACTTACAGCGTCATCCTTTCTGTTTAAACAAGAAATACCTGAGGCGCGATTCACCGGAATATGCCAGGTTCCAAAAATGTTTCCGGCAGTAAACGGACAAAGGGCATTGTGCTCTCCCAGCCATTTGTTTCCGCTCCTTTACTCACAGTGACGATCAATCCCATTTTACCCAATAACTGTTAGACAACTCCGCAATCAAAAACTACATACACATCAACATGCCATCGCTACAAACCACGTGTCTCACGCCAAGTTTTATTCTCGCAACAAATCGATCTCTTCTCTGTCTGCAGATAATTTTGTACAAGCCAACTTACATTCGTCAAATAGTTTAGTTGCACCATGGGCAAATTACTAAGCGTGCGAAATAGATTTCCGGCTTTAACCACTCCGTAAATGTCGCCACCCCTTATAGCGCCATCCTTTCTTGTTTGAACAAGAAATACCTGTGGCACGATTCATCCGAATATGCCAGGATCCAAAAATGTTATCGACGGTAAGCGGACAAAGGGCATTGTGCTCTGCCAACGAAGACACTTGCTTCCGCTTCTTTAATCACAGTGACAATCAGTGTTATTTAAGCTAACAAACCATTGAGAGTAGTCACCTTATTACTTGATAACATAACAGTCCATCAAACGCAGTTCAGCGAAAATCTTTAGTCTTGCGATGAAGCGAAACGGGTTCGTCTGGTGTGTTACGCCAGACTCTAGGTTGGCTGTGATCTCCCCAAACAAATACCTTTCTATACTTGTCTAATCACCGATTTGTTTCGTACCAGTCGTATATTGTACAGGGCAAACAACGCCACAAATCCTAGCCGCAACATTTCTAGGATGCTATATGTTTTAACCTGAAGTTATGAGTTGTTTGTACTTCAGCTCTCTAATATTTGCTCGGTCTGGAGTTCTACATACAGCCAACCGCACGAGAATTTGCGCCGAGGTTTTCATCACATCGTTTGCTAAAGTCACGGGTTCACTTAAACACTATAAGTGTGTACAATACCCAATCGCACATTTAATGTTTTATAATAACGCGCCACAGTATTCCGCAACCAAGTACTTTGTTCTTAACCACAGGAAGCATCGAATTTCACCATCAGGCTCTACGCGAAAATAAGGCTATATTGTGGTTGGCTGTGACTCAGACACATATTAGTCATGTAGCTGCAAAAAGACTTTTACAACTACCTCCATAAAATTGTATTTATAAACTCTTTAAACATTGGGTGAAAAATCACGCCACGACGAACTTCGTGTTATTAAACCAAGGTACGAAATCCAAAAGCCCTGATTTTTTAACGCCAAGTCCCATAAATGACTGTTGGCTGCACGCCGTTTCGCATTTTCGTCCCTATATGTTTTAAGGTGATAAAGGTCGTAAAATAGATTAAGTCATGCGCCCATTTTTGTAATTACTCAGCAAACCTTACGCCCTAAGAGCCTGGACATGTTTCTGTGGCAAGTTTGTGTTGAAGTGAAAATTACGCAACAGAGATTAAGTAATGCCTAATATTGCCTGATACACACACTCTACATTGAGTTTCATCGAACTTTCGACAGTTCAATAAACGCTTTACGCGCCAGACTTTGATCTGGCGCTAAGTTGAATAAAGTTTGCCCGAACTTCAAAGACGTCCCTACCATTTTACGAGTGAGCAAACTCTACAGGCCTATAACACAAACGTAAAAATTTAACGACCACGAACAAAGGCGGCATTTAATACAAACGCTAGGGCACGCATCAATTTGAAATCAGTAAACACAATTCAAGTCAAATACGCACTTGAAACATATACGTCGCAGTAATACGCGTTTAAAGTTTATCACTCTGCGAGGGGCCAAGGTAACCGAAAGCGGGAAAATGTCAATTTGTAGAAAGCTGAATTTTCTTGCGACATCATGAATTAATGTATTACGCGCTGTTCGTGTGTTTGAATTAATGTTTACATTGTACGTAATGATGATGATGATAGCGTTTACCAAAAGCGATCGTCGTTTTTGCACCGTCGTTGTGTTGTTTCATAGGTAACATTATCCGCTTTTAGACATGGTCTCTTCTCTCTTATAAGATGAACAACGTTTTGAAATGTTACACTCGCATTTATCGAATATTTCGGTTACGTCATGCGCGAATTTTCTAAATTCCGATAAGGTTTGAGGTTGGAGGTATGAGAAGGTGTATTTTGGGCCAGTTCCTTCTGCTCAGACAGTACTACCACTTTCACGTGTGTTTAGCAGTTCATAAACAAAAATACATATACGCTTGCAATCATTTTAGACATACCAAGGGCGACAAACGCCAGCGGTTGCAAGATAACTACACAACGACAAAATTTTAGCTTAACATTGCAATTGCCTTGCAAAACAAAATTAATTTGGCACTGACACAAAACAGTTTCCACACACAGAAAGAAATCCTTGCTCACCGATAGTACCATGAGGCAAGGTATTTAAAACTTGCAAAAAATGACGCGTTTAACTTCAAATTCCGGACCATAGCTCATTTCCAAACCGCCTGAACGACTGTGCCGTCAAACAACCACAACACATCAAAACTTGACCGCAACTAACTGTGTGTCTCATATACTCACCTTTATTGCCGCAACAAATCGATCTCTCTTTTGTCTGCAGACACTCTTGTACAAGCTAACCTGCGTTCGTTAAATAGTTTAGTTGCACAATAGACAAATTTTACAAATGCCAAGCGTTCGAAGTAGATTTTTGGCTTTAACAGTTCCAAAAATATCGCCACGCCTTATAGCGCCATCCTTTCTGTTTAAACAACAAATCGACCTCTTCTCTGTCTGCAGATAATTTTGTACAAGCCAACCTACATTCGTCAAATAGTTTAGTTGCACCATGGGCAAATTACTAGGCGTGCGAAATAGATTTCCGGCTTTAACCACTCTGTAAATGTCGCCACCCCTTATAGCGCCATCCTTTCTTGTTTGAACAAGAAATACCTGTGGCACGATTCATCCGAATACGCCAGGTTCCAAAAATATTATCGACGGTAAGCGGACAAAGGGCATTGTGCTCTGCCAGCGAAGACACTTGCTTCCGCTTCTTTAATCACAGTGACAATCAGTGTTATTTAACCTAAAAAAACCATTGGGAGTAGTCACTTAATAACATAACGTTCTATCAAACGCAGTACAGCAAGAATCTTTAGTNGACCTAATGCACACAGGGACAAACATTAATATTGGCGTTACCCTGTGATTGAAACGGAAGGGAGGTTGGCTGCTAAAGCGCAACACGTTTGTTGTACCGCTTACGCGCCACATCTCATCAATATCCTTTATTATTCTCAGTAACCGAATACACGATTACGAAATGCTTAAAAGCGCGATAGCCAACTGCACGTACAGAAAGGAAATCGCGTTCGAAGAGGCAGACGTGAGCTCGGCGACAAACGTGCCCGGGCGTGCCATTACACCTTCTAGGCTTCTATGTGCATTGCAGACTCCATGTGAAGGGCCAGAGGCGATAAGTTTGGTGCTTATTATGCCACACGCAAGCTTTTCATCATTTAAACTGTTGTCATTCAAACAAAAGGCAACAATTAAATACAACACCAGACCCTCAGTTTAGTATGTACACCCGCAAAAAATCAGAACAGATACCTGCAAAAACATGGTTCCGCTCGGCATTAGTCGATAGGTTTCGGTCTTGCGAAAGNTCACTTAATAACATAACGTTCTATCAAACGCAGTACAGCAAGAATCTTTAGTTTTGCGATGAAGCGAAACGTGTTCGTCTGGTGTCTTACGCCAGACTCTAGGTTGGCTGTGATCTCCCCAAACAAATACCTTTCTATACTTGTCTAATCACCTATTTGTTTCGTACCAGTCGTACATTGTACAGGGCAAGCAACGCCACAAATCCTAGCCGCAACATTTCTAGGATGCTATATGTTTAAACCTGAAGCTATCAGTTGTTTGTACTTCAGCTCTCTCTCCTCCCACAATTCAACTCACAAAGAGTTTGGCAAACGCATGTATAAACGTAATTTTAAAACCAGAGTTTTCTGTATTCAACAAGTCCAGCACCAGCTTCTAGCAGTCTCCAATCAATACAATAGCTTCAATAACAAAATGCAGTAATAAGACATACCCAAAACCTAGTTGGTGTATCGCAGTCAGGTTTTCTGAAACTCCCTTGCACTGGCTTGTGAGGAAAATTGTCAAAAACTTTTCATAAAAAGCAGTACTACTTCCAAGCTGCATGAACTGCAGGGGAAAAGTCCGGATACGTTTAATCGGGTATTTGAGTTTACTACCAGAAGCCACGTACAACGGCTATTGGGTGTAGAAAAAGGCGTCCATGAAATCTTGTTAAGATTGCGTTTGTATACATTTTGCGACAACCTAAAGGAAGGCACATGTAGGCAAAGTTCATTTAAATACGTGGAAGAGCTTGAAAACCTACCCATTTCAACACAGACATACTAAGTCGTTTCGAGACGGACGTAATTAGTGAAGAGGAATATAAAATCGAAATGTTTAGTAGCACTAACGTCGTCAAAACACGCCGCCTGTAATTTCGCCTATGCAATCTTTACTGCAATATGATTGACATCTAGAAAAAAACGTGTAGTGGAAATTTACTAGCGAGTTTCCTTTGTGCAAAGTCCAACCCAAACACATCCGCTATTAGTTGCACGTGACTCACAACTTGCAGACAGGCCCATGCATTTACCCTGAAGCTCCCAAGACCTAATGCACACAGGGACAAACATTAATATTGGCGCTACCTTGTGATTGAAACGGAAGGGAGGTTGGCTGCTAAAGCGCAACACGTTTGTTGTACTACGCCACATCTCATCAATATCCTTTGTTATTCTCAGTAACCGAACACACGATTACGAAATGCTTAAAAGCGCGATAGCCAACTGCACGTACAAAAAGGAAATCGCGTTCGAAGAGGCAGACGTGAGCTCGGCGACAAACGTGCCCGGGCGTGCCATTACACCTTCTAGGCTTCTATGTGCATTGCAGACTCCATGTGAAGGGCCAGAGGCGATACNGCGAAATATATGTACCTTTTGTATTATACCGACTGATGCTATCAGCATTTGGGACGGTTCTCTCAAATTTCGAGATTTTTTACTAATTTGTACAGTGATCGTTGGTAAACATGGCGGCTGTTGGAGCTTTAGATATTGCTTGTTCAGGACATTTTTATTCATTTACGGAACGTTTGCTTGCGTTTTATTATTGACTGTAGTGAATTCGTCAAACATTAGCTTAGATGTAGTTTGGTAATGGATGGAATTTAACGGGTTTAAATAGGAGTGTGACTATGTTTGTCTGTGGTAAGTCGGGCCAAAGATGCAACCTTTGCTTTTTACGATTTCGGACGTAAGCGTTCACCGGTCAGCAGAAGTTTTAGAGTTAGTTCTTCTAAGCAACACGTTTAATTTAATATAGTTCCGTGGAAATCAGCGGTTGAGTGGCAACCAATTGGACGCCAAACGCCCGCATACAAAGCGCAATGAAGTAGATTCGGGCGTTAGCTGGCATAAGCGGGCACTTGAGATGAAAACTGACACTTGATTTAAGGCACTGCGGCTAATTGTCGATTCGCAGCAAACCGCAACGATCGCTTTCTCCAATTTCAAAGAACGAGTCAGTCTTATCGACTTGTCATCGGAAGTGTAGGCGATATTGCAACATGAATACGTGTGAAGCTTGACAAGCACCGATAACGCCCTGTTGGCTGACATGTCAAATAGCATACATTTGTTGTCATGGAAACAGTATTTATTGTTGAATGTCGGAAGCAAGGCTGTTAACTTATTTACGCTGGAAATAGTTTGGCTAGAACATGTCATTGATTATTTCCGCTTTATTTGGCTTTTGTCTTGTACTACAACATGCTATTATTGAATCGCCATAATCACTGGTGGTGAAAGCTGCCGGTTTTAAGTACAATACGCGATAGACGTATATTCTGGGTAACATATTTGCTAAAACTAATAAACTGCGAAGGAAATCCCTCTCGTTTTACTATGGTGCAACATTGTAGTTTCCCCTTCGTTTAACTCACGAGGCACAAGTTACAGGCATTATTGGGTAAATTCGCTTGCGGTTTGGGATGGCTCTTTTCATGGCATTTGTATTGTGATATGTAGACCAAGCGATGAGCCCGGATTACGAGTCCAATTGGGACCAATTGACAAACCTGAGAAGCGTAAGTTACGGGCCTCGAAGGATTTAAAGCACGATGGTAAACGCACGATTTCAGTGTTCGTTACATAATTGGAAAATAAGAACATTCTTAAAAGGATAATGTTGAAGTTTGATCAACACCCCAATCTCACAAGCAGGCACAATTAGAACAAAAAGTGAAATAAGACCGATCACCTAAACATCTACAATTCTCGTGGGCCACACAAAGCCAGAAACTCTAGCTCAAAAAAAGGAGATTTAAACCCAAAACTCTTTCGCGAGTTCCGCAAAACGCACCTGCGGTTATTGGTGAGGTCATTAGCGGTGACGTGCTGAGGGAGTGATTCTTCCGCGCTCTGTGATTGGTCGAGTGATGAGGTGTGTGGTTTGCATAAACAACTTGCACCAGACGAACAAAAGCGCGCTGTCCCCCATCCGGCTCTAAGCCGTCGGGCAGTTTCCCTGACAACGTTACGTGGGCGATGACGCTGGAGGCAATTCGCTTCACTGTACTGTCAATATACAGAGGGAAATTCCGTAACGCTCGGCGCCTGTCAATATAATATACCGAACCGAATAGGGAACATGATAGCGCATTTCTGTTTTGCACAGACGCCTAAAGCATTGAACTGTGGTTTAAAGGCGAACAAAAAGCTAATTATTGTGGGCTTCTTTTGTGTCACATTTACACAGAGAGGGAATGCGTCATACAAGGTATGTGAGGTCATCAGAGTGACGCCACAGTGGGGCGTTGACTTTGTGATCTGTGATTGGCTGAGAGGTGCGCGCTCTTTTACAAAAAAAGAGGTAAAATGGAACAAAAATTCAGTCTCCAGTCTCGCGTGATTTTAAGAGAGTTTGCCCGACAAAAACGAACCTTCCGACCCTTGCGCATCACGAAATCGTCTGAGATTATTTTGGGTTGGACCTCGACATCTGGCGCGATTTGGCTCCAATGTTTGTGTTTTTGTTTGAAGTTAAAAGCTCCACGCTTTTTTTGTCTGCAAGTCTCGAATCATATCGCTTAATTTGAGAAATGTGGGTCGACGAAAAAACGCCGGGCGGTTAAGGTTATGTTAGGTCATACCTCACCAAGCATCACCTGAGCGATAAGATTGGTCTGGACTCCTTCAAAGGTAGAGGTTTATATCTTTTTGATTACGCGGCAAATCTGGAAGCTTGTTTGGTGTTTTGTCGATACATAGAGCAGCCATGTTGACCTTTTACCTATCGTGTTGCAAATATGTCGAAAATCCTATTCACAAACGCTCTTGTCACAAAGTAATAGTCTTACCCCCTGAGAGCCCATACCAAAAAAACACACCTTTTGGTACGTGATGTTCACAAAAAGGTTTTTCCAAACGCATCATTGCATTTGTTCTGTAATTGTTGGTCAAAATTTATGACCGCCGTGTTGGGACTACGTTTAGGAAACGTTTGCGTTTTGTGAATGAGTGTAGTATGGGTATTTGTCAAACATTAGCTTAACCGTGGTTGGGTAAAGGACAAAGTTAACAACAGGTTTAAATAGGGTTGTGTATGACTAACGTTCACCTGTCAGCAATCGCTACATAGTTAGTTTCTTTAAGCAACACGTGGTTCCGTGGAAATCAGCGGTTGAGTGGCAACCAGTTGGGCGCCAAACGCCCGCATACAAACACATCAAAGTTAGATTCGGGCGTTAGCTTACATAAGCGGGCACTTGAGATGAAAACTGACACTTGATTTAAGGCGCTGCAGCTAATTGTCGATTCGTAGCGAACAGCGCCGCTGTCTTGTCTCCGATTTCAAAATATAAGTCTGTCTATCAACCGCTATATGTCTCGCATACTTGTACTCGGAAGCGAAGGCGATGTTGCTACATAAATACTTGTGAAGCTTGGCAAACACCGATAACGCCCTGTTGGTTGCCATGTCAAATACCCCACGTCAAGGCTGTTAACTTGTTTACTCCGGCCCAAAAATATAGCTAAACCATGTCATTGCCGAATTATTTGGCATTTATCTTGTACTAAAGCATATCAAATCGTCATAGCTACTAAACGTTTCAGGTTTTTTGAACAATTTCTTGAGATGCTACAGAAGCATATTTTGCGCAATATGTTGGTGTTTGCCGAAACTAATACCCTGTAAAGGAAAAATCCCCCTCATTTTATCATAGTGCAACATTATCCCATTTCGTCGAACTATTATAGTCTTCCTTTTTGTTAAACTCGCAAGGCACAAATTACGGGTGAATTAAGTATAGCGGGTGAATACGTTCTCGGTCTGGGATGACTCTTATCGTCCGTATTGTGATAAGTAGATCAAGCGATGAGGCCAGATTTCGATATGAATACCAACAGATAAACCTTCTAAGCGTTAGTTACGGGCATCAAAGCACGGGAAGGTCCTCGAAACACCCAAGCTTTCAAAACACAGTTGCAAAACAAGCAAATTCTGGGAAGGATATTTACTGTTTATAACGAGTTTGATAAACACCATAATTTCACAAGTGGATGCAACTTGAAAAAAAGTGAAATAAGACTGATCACCGAAACATCCACAAATCCCGTGGTCCACTCAAAGCCAGAAATACTAGCTCAGAAAAGAGGAACTTTAAACCCAAAACTCTATCGCGAGTTCCGCTGAACACACACACGGTTATTGGTGAGGTCATTAGCTGTGACGTACATCTGGGGGAGTGATTTTTCCGCGCTCTGTGATTGGTGGAACAATGAGGCGTGTGGTTTGCATGAAAACTTACACCAGACGAGCAAAGGTCAGTTCAAGCCAAGCGCGGCGGTTGAGGCGGTTTCTATAACAACGTTACGTGGGCGGCGACGCAGCAGCCATTCCACGTCACTGTTCTGTCAATATACGGAGGGAGATTTCGTAACGCTCGGCGCCTGTCAATACAATATGCCGAACCGAATAGGTCATTTTATCTTAGATATTGAGATGACCATTTTACAGATCACGATAGCGTATTTTATCTCTCAATAAAGTATCGTACTGAAACTGCTTTTAGGGTGTACACGTACGTAATTAATGTGTGCTGCTTTTGTTTCACATTTATGTAGGAGCCCTCGCGAGGCACAAGTCGCATTTAAATCACTAATCGAAAGTTTGTCGTGCGAAATTTTTGGATTATTGTTGGTTATTGTATTTCACAGTTTCCACCGTGTGTAATCAAACTGAATATTTATGAAACAGGAACTCGACAGAGCAGACGTCGACAAGTTCTCGGTCTTGTAGCCGTGGGGCAAAGAACATTTGTTTCGAAGAACGCAACTAAAACCCAAAACTCTTCGGCTAAGCTTAAAATCGCACCTGCGGTTATCGATGAGGTCATTACCGGTGACGTGCGGTGGCGTGACTTCGGCACGCGCTGTGATTGGATGGGCGAGGGGGCGTCGTTTTTCTACTTTTTTCGCAAAAAAAGAGGCTTGACGTCACCAATGACGTAAAGGGGTGTGAAAATCTTCAGACGCCTATTGGCGGAACCAATAACCGAGGACCGTTATGGCGGGTGACGTAAATCATTGCGTGGGCGATGACTTTGTCTCCAAACAATAGTGACGGGGCGCTTTTTCGGTTTTTGCTGCGCGAATTTCCAAACACTAATCCATTTTAAAGCTGGGTAAATTTCGCTCCACAACAGTTGAAGTTTATTGGGTTCTGATAGGTTAAAACGTTAAGGCAGCGGAATTTGTATCGGCCCTAAAATGACATGACTCTACTTACAAGTTTTATACCACTCATATGGATAACGAAGGCTTAATGATGGCGAGATTATAAGCTATCTCACCGCAAACGAAATTTCTAGAACCCTGATTTAGTGGAGGTACGTAATGAGCATCGTTGTTTGCAACCGCAAAAGATGTATGTTTATCCATATCGTCACAGCCCCTAATCAAAAGTCAACACGACATAATGATTAATGTTAACCTGGCAAACACTAAATTCTGTTGTGCTGTATTTACCCGTCAACAAAACTAAACACTAGGTATGCAGCTATGAGACCGAACCTGCGCTAACCAAAAGACGCCAATCACAACAATCCCCACTAAAGAAGCAGCAACCTTTTTGTTTCCAAATCCATATTTCACTCTCTTTACTATTACTAGCCCATGCCCAGTCTAACACGATTTAGTTTGGTAACCTTATTGAAGTTGGCGTTATTTTGTGACCCAGCATTGATAGCGAGTCGTGAATGATACGTGACTTACCGAACAACCGTGATATGGAAACCTCTAGCTGAACAAAATCTCAATCAAACCACCAAGAACAACAGCAACAATTCTTCAATTGTTTGGCTAGTCGCTAATTTAACAGATGTTCTGAATAATACCCCTCATTGAAGCATAGGTTTTCTACTAATTAAACATTGGATCAAGTTTCTTGGCAAGTTGTCAGCCTGTCCAATTATGGAGTAAAACTAAATACTGCACAACCTCCACTTTCTTGCAGTTGTGTGCAAGGCTTATAATACTCTGAGTACTCTGTGCTTGTATATCAGCAGGGGCTAGATTGTTCCAGAACTGCCGTGGTTAAGCAGGTAATCTGCCGGACTGAAACGACAACTAGCATAGTGTGGAACGCGAATTCGCCTCGTCGATGTAATCGTCGCAAAGGTTGGGAACAGTGACTTCCGATTGGCTGGGCCTTGGGAGGTGCTGAGGGTGCGTTAGGGGCGGAAAAAACCGTTCACAATAAAGCAAATACGTTATCCAGAGTATCCACACGTATCAATTGACAAATACACGACAAAGTAGCCTTAGTAAAGTCTCTGCTGCATTTACCCTTCTCCAAAACTAAACACGTACCATACAACTATGAGACATAACCTGTGCTGAACCATGACCTCTGGTTACAATAATGCTTACCAAATCAACAGTAGCAACCTGTTTATTTCCAAACCCTTATTTCACTCTCTTTACATTTGTTAGCCCATGTTTGTTTCGCATCAGACGGTGGCCCAGTCTAACGCGATTTACAACCAGGTAATTTGATAACCCTTTCCGAATTGGCGTTGTTGCGTGGTCCAGCATTTATACTCAGTCGTGATTGGTACGTGACTCAGAATTAATAACGAACAACCAAGATATAGGAACCCCTGGCTAGACAAAATCACAGTCAAACCATTAAAAACAACAGCAACAATTCTTCAATTGTCTCGCCAGTCGCTAATTTAACAGATATACTGAAATTCCCCTCACTGAAACGACGGTTTTCTACTAATTAAACATTTGGTCAATTTTATAGCAAGTCGTTGGCCTGTCCGGTTATGAAGTTATACTGAATATGGTACAACCTACGCTTGGGTTCAGTTCTATGCAAGGTGCATAATAATCTGTGTACTAACAAGAGCTAGATTCCTAACTGCCTAGGTTAGAGGAGTTAACCTGCCCGACTGAAACGTGCTATAAAATTTCAGCCAATCAGGATTCGTTTGGATAAGGCGTAGTGACATTTTATAGCACGGGAGGTATTGATGAGTGGGGGAAAACTGGTGGCTGTATTGAACGACAGGCTGTGTGTAAACAAGTTGCGTATTGTACAATTGCACGGCGAGGCGTCTTGCCTACGATAAGTGCCGTAGGAAATGTATTGGAATGGTGAAATCGATCGCGGCGTTTGTGCACTTAGATGCCACCACAACGTATCGTACAGGTTCGTGTCTTTTGCAGTTAATTTGAGCGGTTAGCTAGGCCTTGTAGGTGTTACTACCATTTTTTTCGCTAGTCGTTTTGCCTCACCCAAACGTCTGTTGGTGTTTTTGACATCCACAACATGAATGTCAACCCTCCTTACACCCTTCCGAGTGCCCTGGCCCCTTATGACGATTTGGTTGAAAGCTATGGACCCCTTTTGTAAAATAATCGTTTTGAGGTGAACAGATCTCGTGATATCCATAAGCCTGATTTGTAGAGTTGTGCTCGATTAGTCGTCTTTACGAGTAAGACTGTAACGGCTGGACTTTTTATTTCGCTACATTGCTTTTAGTTATGCATGCAAAGTTTATTGAACCCCCCCCCCCCAAAAAAAAAATTTTTGTGTCACCCCTGCGCCAACTCCCAAAAACCAGTTAGTTTTGTTTTGTTCGA
>QXVZ01034059.1:0-13687 GCA_008931825.1 Phallusia fumigata
CATAACAATTGTGTCATTGTTACCTCATTTCCCTGATTGTTGGATCGAAGTTGTTCAACAAGTCTTCGTAGTTGCGTCAGATTTCTCGACACTTGAACGATTCTTTCCGAATCAATTCCGTCTTCTTGGGTAGATGAGATTGAGAACATGGAGGCGTTTAGAGACAAGACCAAAGCTGAGAAAAAAGTTTTTTTTGAATTCTACTCTTTTGCGTTAGCGCTCAGAATTCGTCCTAGTAAGTATTTGTTTTTTTTTTTGCCGAATTGCGAAAGGAGAAAGAAAAACTTTTTGGACATTATTAAGTTTCTGTTTATTTAAAACCAGGTGACCTTGAGTCAACCACGTGACCCTCCAAGGTTATGTTGCAAATACGCGACTCTTCTGAGGTTTACAGAAATGGTGTGTCAAACTTTTTCCGGATCACTGAGATGCGACTTTGAGCATGAATTTGAAAACTGGTTTAAACGAATTTGTAAAAAAATTTTATTTATTTTTTGGCCGATAAATGAACGTAAAAAAGCTTGACAGGACTTATTTGTTACTAACATCGTATTTCAAAACTGGCAAAAATAATAAACGCGAAATTCTACGCTTCAAAAAATAGCAAAACAATGGTTGAAGCCACATGAACGTTTAAAAGGTTGTAGCGGGATTCGAACCCGGTTTTCAAGACTTTACCACTTACTTTCCACATTGACGAGACGATCAGAAAAATCGAGGATCACTGCGCCAAACACGTCATCATCACCATGGTTACGTGGGGGTTCCTGGGGGGTGATGGGCTCCATAACTGGGGCTGGCTGACCGAGGTTGGTTGAAAGATTATCTGATATTGCTTTTAGAGCTGTTACAAGATTCGTGGTCAAATGCCCAATATTCGAGTTGGTTTCTTGAAGGAATTCCTGCGGAATATGATATCGGTGGATTACTTTTATTGTTTATAGCTTTCTATGGAAAGTGAAACAACTTGGCCACCCAGAATGAACAGTAAAGGTCTTCTGGAAGTTGTATTGGTTTACTTTGGTAAAGTCTATTCGTCTGATGTATCACAGGTAGGCTTGTGCTCGGTATTATTTCGACCTGGTAACTTTCCAATTTACTTGCCATTTCCAATGCTATTCCAAGCTTCCTTTGGCCCGTTTCCAATTCCAATACAAGCGCCCCGCTGATTTTTTGAAAACCGCTAAACCAAACGAAACTAAAATGCGTTTTTCGGATGTAAAACGTCTCGACATAGGTTTGATGTTTTCATACCCCAGAGTACTCTTACTGAACCAAACCATGGCAAGATCTGCCACACCGAACAACCTAATTACGACCCTACCGTTGCTTTTATCTCGGAAAAGGGACATGAGTGTATTTTTTTAACGTTTCCTGGCAAAGGAACAGAGCCTCCGAAGTGTGTCACGTGACTCACCTGCAGATTTGTGTTGTTGCCGGGATCGGAGTTTTCCAGCGAGTAGAAATCGACCTGGTGAAGTGAAACCCAAAGTTAAACCTGCCATGATGTCGTTACCGTATCAACTTGAAAGGACGCGGGTTCGAATCCCGAATTGACCTCTCGTACAAACAGGAATTTCGTAACCTTGTGAATTGGGCTTGTTTATAAAAGTATCTGTAAGCTTTACCTGCCCCAGGATTTGAACACGCCACCAACAGTTTTCTGCACCCCTCGGTACTTTAATTTGATATTTTCTTGCTCGTTAATTAAAGAAATGTGTCTTTGATCATAATTAACCAATGCATTGGTGGGAAAACGATGAAACCTATCCCGGGAAATTAAACTTGTTAATTGGCAATTCAATTTTATAAATTGAAAAGACATAATTTAAAGACATAAATTGAAAAGCTTGTCGCGGCATGTCGTAAAGTATCACGCCGGACCGCAAAACTTTTATTTACGAAGAAGACTGAATTTTTCCGCCAGTGACATGATGCCTGAGTTTTTTGGTAAGTTTTTGGTTGATTAAAAAATATTGTTGATTTCTTTCCTTGCCACAAAACTGATCCTACTGAAAGAGCTTTACGGAGCGAAACACTAGCAGGATTTGCTTCTATTGATTATAAAACAATTTATTTTATTCACCCACCGGAAAATACACCACAACAATTTAGAAACAATTCTTGACAACATTTTATCTTCTCATAAAAGTATCGCAATTTGTGACGTCACTTACCTCTGTTTCGACACCTTCCGAAGCTGGTTCCACCTCTTGGTAAACTGTGTATTGGCCATCTAGCGGATATGAAACCTCGGCCGAGCGCTTTGAAAGTGTCCACGCGGTGGTGTTGCGAAGTGTGAGTGATTCGGTGAGCTGGGTAAGGGCTTGCTGGATCTCGTCGGCAACAGAAACTACAAAAGTTTGTAATTTTGACAAGAAAAATGACGCATTTATCAAAAGACCAGTGTCATTCCACATGCAAAGGTTGTGGGTTCTAACCCCGCATTAGTCTATGATTTTCTGTTTGTCATTTTTATTGTTTCCATGTAATTTTTATTTGTGTCTCAGAAGTATGTTTTCCGATGACAACTGCGGGTTCTGGTTTTTTGGGAGGTAGCAGATAAGGCCAATAGATTAAGTTTTAGTATCTATATTTGCTTCGGCAGACAAATAATACTCACCTCTTGCAGACGAACTTCGTCTTTCATTTTCCAATTCCTCGACTCTACCAGCAATTGAACTTGAGAGTTGTACCTGGGTTTGCAACTTACCCGCACTCAACGCAAGTTGCTCCGACAAGCTATGGAACAACAAAGTTTTCATGCAAACATTTTACCATTGTGATGTCAGGACTAAATGGGCATGTGCCTGATGTGTATAACAAAATATTGTGCTGTCGCAAATTTGTATTTGAGTATTGCAGGTGGCTTCCAAAACCTCGAACTTGCAACAAAGCTCGGTCTAAGGGTTGTTTGTCTAGGGGGGGCACGAGCATAGAGACCCGGGTGGGCAGCTATAAATACTTTGCGTTAAATTGCCTCACACCCATCTCCGTATCTTCTTTGCTCGATGCATTACACAACACTTCGCGACAGTCAAGGTTTTTATCGACACATTTTTTCGATGGCATATTTAGTTTTGTTCGTATGTAACTTGCCACATTATTTTAGTTGGCATTTCGAGAGAAAATCGTAGTAACTTCATTCGTTTTTGACAACAGTTTATCATCAAAACCAATTTTATAGCTGAAAATAACTCACGAGTCTATCTCCCTCTCGTGGCCATCCGCTTTATTTTCAACCAACTCAATTCGACCAATCAGCTCTCTTGTTTCGTTCCTCGTGTCCTCGAATTCTTTAGATATCTGTTTGTTGATTTCCCTGATTGACTTCATTATGTTGGAGATCTACAGAACAGGTTTTTCGGTACAGTAGTTTGGCCACATGATTTTAATAAAGGCGTTGCGCAAATGTTTACTGAACTTTTGTTTGCATGTGGCTTGTTTTTTCAGGTGTTTTTTTGCAACTGCATTTGTAAGATTGAAAATCGGTTTTGGCTTTGTGTTGGATTTTAGTAACCTTAAATTTTTTTTGAAAAAGTTTAAAAGACTTTCTAATTACAAGTAAGCGACAGAAAACGCATAAGAGAGGTTGTAGCAATTCACAACTGAAAAGCACAACGACAGAATCCGCAAACTTAAATCACTGCGTTCATGAAGTCTGAAGTTCTCACCTAAGCTGTCTCTAAATTATGAAATCTGACAAGCATATGAGGCACATACAAGTTTTGACAAAGTAATTGTTTAAAAAAAACAAACCCTGTTGTCCAGTGATTCATGGTCGTTGGTTGATCCGATGCTGTTTGTTGAATTCGCTTTAAATTCTTTGTATTCGTCAACCAACTTGTCCAGCTTCTTACTCACATTGAACGTGAACTCATCCATTTGTGACGTCATTTCACTGACTACGTCATCATGCACGTGATCGTGGCCGCTTTTACGTGTCAGCTGGTGATTGGTGCGTTCCAGTTGACTCGTAATGTTTGCAAAGTGAGCGACGAAGTTCTATAAAAAAGAGGAAAATGTTGGAATTCAGATCAAGAAGTTCACGTAAACATTAATCCTACAAGTTACCATGACTTAATTACTGTAAAAAGGGGAAATTGATAGTGTTGCCCCATGTTTCTGAACGTTTTCAAATTAACCTTTGGTTGTTCTGCCAAAGCATTATACACGTGGGTTAAACTTGAGCAAATGTTACAGTTAGTTTGAAGGAAAAAAACTTGTGGCAGACTGAAGCATCAGAAACCGCCCACATACAAGTTCAATCAAACTTTTCATTTTGTCGAACCTCTGGGTGTTGTTCAGCAAATTTGCGCAGGGTTTAACCTTTTTTGTGTTTGGCAATTGTCGGTGTACCCACATTCAATTCCACAACTCACTTGCATTTCGCTTTCCACTTCGCCAATCGAATACCTCAGTGAAGTGACGTCATTGCGACTGACGTCACGAGAAGCGATGGCGTCACTGTAGATCGATTGTATGACTTCATAAACATTATTGATCGACTCGGACAAGTTGGAGGCGGTGTTGTTGAAGTTTGCGATTCTTGAAGTAGAAAAATGAATTGAAATTAAGGGCGTAGAACAAGGTCAGATACGAAAACCAGTGAACATATTTTCCTGTTTGTATGCATCACTGTACTTTATGTGGTAAAATGTTTAAAACCATTTTGGCAAAAAGACGCCAGGCCTTAAATGCCCAAATACCAGTCAAGTCTTCCGCCTAAGGATGGCTGCTAGGGGTATTCTGCACAAACGGTTTAAAACAGACAGCGTTTCGCCCTCATCATTTTAGTTTGTGATACACGATCTATAATAACCACATGCAATAAATTTAAACTGTTTTCGTTTCTATATCTTGAAACTGTTATCGCTGGACTCCAGAGCCTTGCGGCGACGCAAAGGTTTATGTCGGAAATTCGAACAACTTTTCAAATCCACGAACGCTACAAACACATGTCTATAGTCTTCTACAGACAGTTGTATATCCAAACCGGGATATAGTGAAACTATGAATCAATGAACTTCCTGAAAAGTATTTCATGTGTTTTACCTTTGATTGACGTGTGACTCCACCTCGTTGATTCTCATCCGCAACAAACTGACGCCGCCCGACGTCTCATCCGCCGCCCGGCGATTCGCTATGACGTCACCGCCGATTCTCGAAACCTGATTGGCCAGTTCCTGCACGCGGCTGTCCGTGTTGCCATGGTTACTGACGCGCTGCGATAGTTCGTACACGTCGCCACCTAGCGACGAAACTGCGTCCACTGTGGTTTGGTGAATTCCCTCCAACCTCAGAAGCTTCTGTTGTATTTCCAATAACTGTCGAGCAACATATGGGCGCAGTGATTAACGGTTCCTGTTAGTTTAACCTTTGCCCTGTTAATTGCTGCAAAAGCTTACGTAGTTGCGCAAGAGACTTTAAAAACCCGCAAGTACCAGTGTGGTGACGCGTGATGTTACAGCGCACCGTGTGATTAAGGAGACACGCTTGTTACCCAAGTTTGCGAGTTAACTATTGTTCCATGTCAGTGTGCGTCCTTCACACTAAGTAACTCTTTGATGTGGAGTGTTGCCTCACAAATACAGGGCGAAGTGAGTTATCAAGGAGAACCCGCCACAGAGCGGGCTTACTGTGCAGTTTCGTTGTTTCATTTGTTGGTTAAATTTTAATACATCCAACCGTGTTTAACCGCTGTTGGTTTTCAACTCAGGATGGGATTCAAACCCATAACCTCGCGGACACAAGGCAAAAGTCCACCCAATTGGATCGGACACGTAACTGACCTAAACCTTATTTCTGATATATTTTGCTTTCCCTTTTCCACCCACCGTTTCGTTTTCCAAAGAACTTTTACTGTTTGTGATCGTCTCGTTCAACTCATCCATCCTAGCTCCTAACCACGTGACCTTATCCACCAATGCGACAAGGCCATCGTTGACGAAGGTCATGTGATGCGATTGCGTGTTTTGATTGGATGAGACGGATGTAGACCTGTTTTTATGCTCGACAGGAATCCAGCCTAGAAAGAATGCCAATTGCACAAGATGAGCCTATGAAGCAGTTAACAGAATTACGCATAAGTTTTAAGTTTGAAAAAAAACGCAAGGCACAACCGATTTTGGAGTCTTGTGACATTTCAAGCTTTAGCAATAATCTCACCAGACGCCTCCAACGCATCCTTGTCGTCTGCAGCAAGTTTTTCAGCAGTTTGTGGTAGTTCTCGGTCGGTTTGCGGTCGATTGCTGATCCTCGCATCAACTTCAATAATTCGTTCGTGAAGTGAACGAATTCGCTCACTATGACGTGTCAACTCGTTCTACGCGAAGTAAGCGGAGTGAACGAAAAACGAAAAACAGTACATGCAATAAAACACGTGTTTATCCCTCCTTTGTGGGGAAGGCTTTGTAATTTTGTGTATTCGAATAAACCTCGTGGTCTAGTGAAGTCGACTTTTTTCATGTTTTTTGGTTTCAACCTCTCCAGTATTGTGCAGTAAAATGTACACAGAGTCAGCCTTGAAACTGATAGGGTCGCGTGTTCAAATCTCAACGGTTTCTGGTGTGCTCAAATACTTAATTCCTTCCAAACTTACTCTCACTGATCTCAGCATCACCGGCATTCGATCCAAACCCTGACGAATCTCTCGAATCTCATTGGTCCTCGCGCGATCACGTGATTCCGCGCTGTGATCCTGTTGGTCGACGCTGGCGATGGTTCGGTCAAGGGTGTTCCCCACGCGCTCTACCGCCCCCTGGAGGCGGGATATCTTGTTTTCGTTGCTGGAAATCGTGTGTTTGGTATCACGGATGAGGGACTGCATGTCTGTGGTGCTGGAAGGAAAGCAGAACATTCAATGGTCTTGCTAGCAAATATAACAAGTCGTTTANTCCAATCTTTTACACATTCGATTGATGAAAAAAACACTGTTGGAATCTCTGTAATAGGGTCACAAACCATAAAAAGTTATAAACTACTGGTGTTGGTCTGAGATCTCAACACATTGTCGCCATATTTTGCTTTACAAGGCGCGTAAAGCAAGTGTTAGCAAAATTTGCGAACGGGCAAACCCCCTTTCTCATGTCGACATTCACGAACGCTTCGGTTTTCAACTGAAAATAGTTTTCACCTGTTGAAGATCGGCAGACGCAACCCTTTGCTCGTCAGTAATTCTTTCCATGTCATCCAGTCTCGAATTTTGGCGACTCAATGTGTTTTTGGTTCTCTCGATCATTTCCCTGTTGGTCCGGATTTTGTTGTGGTATTCCAACGCACTTTGGAAAAAAAATGTAACAGAGTTTCTTAAACGGATTTCGATGCGACGCCGTTGAAAATTGGTTGGACTTTCGACGCATTAGAGACAAGAATTTATTTTTTACACGCTTGATATCGAAATTGTATTTATTTGTTTAAAAACAGTTTAGCTACGAAACGGAATTATTGTGCGACGCTGATACATAAACCTCCAAAGTTCCATTTTTCCCCTTCATATCAAAAATGGCCCTTGGTGGAATCTAGCCTGCGGCGGGATTCGAACCTTCGACAAAACTTTAACTCTACGACGTCACAAACCTATTTCTTAGATCAGAAATGCTGCTTTCTAAATCCAGAGCAGTAGAGTCGCGAATTGAGGCTTGTCTTTTTATAGACGAGATTTCTGCGTTGGCTGATTGTAAGTTTGCTTCTAATAATTCCACTTCGTCGAGAACGTCTTGGGTTAAGTTGGAGATTGCTTCTGTAGAGACGAATACAATGGATTTGTTAGAAAAAGTTGGGAATTATAGCAATGTTGAGGAAACTATATAGCCACAGCGGTTAGTCACTCAAAGAAACGTGATAATTTACTTGATGAAAATAAAATTGTTAAAAATGTCTGCGGTGTTGACATGTTTTTAGCGTATGGTATCTATGTTGCCAGGTCTTGCTATGTTTATGATTAAGGATTTGTATCCGATTTTCGTCCTAATTTTAAGCTTTTAACTCTCAGTGCCCTTGTTTTCAGCCGGGGTAAAAATTTTTCGATCTTAAAATTATTAAACTGTTTCAATTGGAAGCAACTTTTCGCCACTCACGTCCCTGGTGGGAACCGACACGTTGCCGCAGTCTCTCTATCGCCACCGTGTGATTGGACGAGTGCTCGAGGATGAATGAAATATCGTTTCTATGTTTGTCGATCATCTGCTCGGTCCGGCGCTTGAATGAATCGTGAATCTGTCAAGTATTGGTTTTTATATTATTTGGCATCTCTCAGTTTGATTCAATGATGATGATGGTGGTGGCTGCTGTAAACGAGTTTCGGGACAATACGCAAACGTTTACTGAAGTAAACGAAGCCAAAACAATAAAGGCTATCGAGTAATCGCCTCAAAGAAAAATCTAAACACTAAATAAAACTTATTTTAAAGGATGAAATTTGGGAAGATTAAGAATTAAGTTGTTCTACAAGCCGAAAAATCACTCGTTGGGCAGCATTTGGATCCCGCCAAGATTAGTCCTGTTTTTTTTTTTTTCGGTCTGACGATAATAAATGGATTTATAAACAAAATAAATCCCCAGGGAAAGCACCCGAGGAACCTCGTGCTGAAAATTACAAAACCTCAAGCATGCATTGTACGATTTTGATAACTTCCACAACGAAATTACTCCTCTATCCAATCACCTGCAGAATTTGTTTCGCAGCGTTTATCTCGTCCTGTTGGGCGATGGAACTCTGTCTGGTTTGAAGTATGTTGTTGGCCTGAAAACGCAAAGCAAAAAAGTTCCTATATGAGCAGCTTGATCGGATCTGAATAGAACAGGTTCTCAACCGGGGAATTCCCCACTAGGGGACTTTTGTTAAACTGTAATTGCACGTGTTTAAATTTTTTTCGTTGATTCAAACATGGTTCTAAAGATATTACCAATATCTTTGTAGCAATGAATATTAAAGTCAAAAAGTTTATCCATTGTAAGAACCTAGTTTCACTATAGTACGTATAGTAATTACGAACTAAATGTGGTGGTAATTTAGCTTTGAGTATTGGTGGAATGAGTCCATGGAATCAAAAAGTTTGAGAACCATTGGCTTGAAGCGTAAACTTCGGGGCAAACTTCAAGCTGTTCAGAGGGGCGAACCCCACCAACCTGAGATGTAAGAGCGTCCCTCGCGTCGCTCAACCCGTCTTCCACGTTGTTCACGCGATCGTTCAGCATTGTGACGTCGTTGGTGGTCGATATGACGTCATTGCGTAGCGCTCTGACGTCAGCGGCCGTGTCTTGATTGGCTTGAACCATCCTCGCTGTCTCGTCTGTAAGACAGGTTGTGGGTTAGAGAGAAAATATTGTAAACTCGTGGTTGAAGCGTGTGTAGTTCGGTTTTAAACGATCCAACAAACATAGAAATCAAAATCGATTACAGCGATATAAAGTTGGAGCTTCAAATTAAACCTGGTGTTCTTTAATTTTTTTGCTTTGTTTTTTATTGGTGATGATTTCAGTCTTTGTGGATTTTTTTTGTTAAAAATTGGAATAACATTTAAAAATTGGCAATTTACACCAACGTGGCGTTACCATGAAACATTTTCGTGGAAAACTGTTTGCCGTAAGTAAACTTGAACCAATCTACAATTTGCATTTAGAATAACGCGTTGCCTAAGTTTATCTAGACTTTCTACCAATTTCTCCTCCACCTGCATTTCTCTGTTGCTTCTGTTCCTGCCCAGTCAGGCGTGTCTCGTACTGTGACGTCACACTCTTGTGACCTGCGACCTCTCGATTCAGGTTTGACAACGATTCGCGCAATCCGAGGAGAATATTTTCCTGTTCCCCATCCGTGCGCGCGCGAAGCGTCCTTTCATCGCGGAGCGAGCGATTAAACCTGTCAATGACGTCACTGTTGTCCGACGCGATACCAGTGACGTCATCCAGAGCAACTTTCATGCGCGTGACGCGATTGTTTAAGTCATTGTGACGTAATGACACGGTGAGAAGTTCTTGTTCCAAATCTGTTTCGAGCTGCGCGATCCGCAACGTGTAGTCGGAAGTGATGTCATCAAGGTTTTCTAGTCTCAGGACAGACGATGCAGCCTCGTCTCTCAGCTCGGTGAAATTCCCGCGCAAAGAACGTTCGATCTTTTGAATGTCACGTGACATGGCGATGACGCGGTCGTCTGAGCTGTCAATCATTCTCCGTGTGACGTTTAGGTTTGACCTGGCGAGATTGCAGCAAAATATTACTACCTGTCTCGTTTAGTAAAGTTTAAAAAAACCTATGATCAAAATATTGGAGCTGCGTCGGAAAGATGGCGACGAAACAAACTAGTTTCTATCTACTGCTTTTGCCGCCAAGATAGCCAAGTACCTAGCTCAGCCAAAGGTTGTGGGTTCAAATCCCAGTTCCGTCGTTTGTGTTTCTCTGAGAAAGGAACTTGAGCGACATTGCCCCAACGCGATAAAAATGTGGCAAATTAAAGTGAAAACCTGCCTTAAATCGTCATGGTAAGCTTCCAATCTCAGTTGGTTAGCTTCCATCTTGACGAAGTCGTTGCGAACTTTAACGATGCTGCTCTCGATGTCAACTACTGTGTCGTGAAAACTGCTGATCCCCTGTGAGTTCTGGAACACCAAGTTCCTTAATCCCTTCAACGCTTCAATCTTGTTGTCGAGAGAGGGAAGGGCGACCACAACGTCTTGGAAAGATTGGATCTGGTGGAAAAATATCTGCTCTGTAGCACAGGATTTGCAATTGCTGCGGGGTGTTGGGTAACTTCGGAGGTAAATGGAAACTATGTGGGTTTACGGGAGTCTTATAGCCGCGTGGTGTGGGGTAAACTCTTGGGGAAGTACCTGGGTTTCGAGAAGTCTTATAGCCGTCGGGATGTGAAGTAACTCATCGGGAATGTTGGATGTTGCCGATCTCACAACACCATCTGAATCTCCTGTAAGTTGGAGTCCGTCAACTCGCCTTGTGAGGTTCCTTATCTCCTCATTAAGATCCGATATGCTTGTGACGTCAAACGTGGCGCAGTCGAATCCGTTTGATGTCTGTATGACGTAACAACAAATCTGTGACGCACAACTTTTGCAGATGAGAGTTACACTCTCTTTTTGACAATGGAAATTTTGGTGTTACTTAAGTCGAATTTCTGGAAAATGTAGAACATAAGACACTTTCCAAGTCTAGTGGAAATTTTAAACTATTTTGTGGCATTCTTCGCCTTTGATTCAGTTTTGTGACGTCACACAGACACTAGAATTACCGAGTTCAGCGGATCGTCGAAAGTCGGTAGCTTTTCGCTGAATGACGTCACATTCGACGCAACCGACTCCATGGCATGATGTAATGAATGCAGTTCGGCCGAAATCGTCTCGTTCAACGCTGTGACGTCAGAATGACGTGCGCACGAGCGTTTGAGAACTGGAAAAAGGAAGAAAACCTCGTTTAAACCATTTGCTGTTTTTCCTGCTAAGAGGCAAAAAAGACAGACCAAGCTGCTGAAATTGAAGCCTCGAAATCGCCATGTTTAACATAACAAACCTTGTTAATACCTCTGATTGCTATGATTTGTTGAAAAACAAGGTGTTTTATCACGCAAATTGGGAAGGTAATAACGAAACTGACACGGGACAAACGACTGGAATTCGTTTCCTATTGTTGCCACAATCACAATCATGAAACTCACATTCGAAGATCCTGAACCTCCTTCTCTGGTTTCCCAGGATCTTCCGATTCTCGACGACCTTCTCCGTCAACCTCCGCATCCCGGTCTTCATCGCCTCCATTGACCTTCTCACGTCATTCGGCTGTGACGTATTACCCCCGTATGATGTCACCGACGTCCTGACGTCACTCACTTCGCGTCGCAAGAAATCCGTTGACTGGGTCACGTGGTTCAGGGTGTTCTGATGGAGGTCAACTGTTCGCTGGATCCGCCCGAGAGCGTCACTGAGCCGGATGAGCTCGGTGTCGGTGCGATTGAGTTGTGACGTCATATCCATGACGTCATTGCCCTCTATCGGGGGCAGAGACAGATCTCTCGGGCTGAGGCTGTTGGTGAGAGCGGCCAGTCCCTCCGCAAGCGTGTCGAAGTCACTGCGCGTAACGAACGAGTCGCTTGAGACGTTATGGATCGGTCTGCGGGGATCGGAGGCCTGATTGCCCGCGGTCGGGTTGTTTCCGTTCACCGCCTTCTCGATGTCGTGGATGGTCTGGTTCATGCTCCGCAGCGCCATCTCGTGCTTGTACATTTCGTTGTTGAGGTCGATGATGATGTCCTGGCCCGTGTTTATGCTCTTAAAAATAAACTTTGTCATTCCTACACTTGACTTGTCGTCAGCACTAGGCTGTCGATTTTCATTGAGCAGACCGGCAACCTGCCCCTCCAATTCTCTATCTGAATCCCATTACCCAAAGGAACAATGATTATGGTTACGACATACCACAATGTTTATTTCATAAACTTTCACCATTCAAGTGGCGTAACAGAGATGGCCTCACTTGGTTAGTCTATGAATAATAACCTTTGTTACCTTTAATTATTGATCAAACAGGCCTTGGGCCTCCGTTGAGTGGTTTATTTGGTAAAAAAGTTGCCCGAATGGGATTTGAAGGAGAAAAGTTGCCGACCCCTCGGCTGGACACTGACAGGTACAAACGTAATTGGCTTGTAATCTTAGTATTGTTTCACTTACATCGAATATGTTGGGAATCGTCAGTTCGTGTTCGGCTATGGTCATACTCATTTGTGACAACGACATCGTTGCGTTCTGAAGGAGGATTCTGATCTCCTGAAGCTCCCCATGTTTGGTCGTCTCTTCCAACTCCTTGATGCGGAGTCTGCAGTAAAATTGGAAACAGCTTGCTCATCAAGTATTCATCTACTCCTTTTGACTTTTAATGTCTTAAAATTTGTTAAATTTTAATTTTACAGAGAATTCCGATCCGGTTTTATACTGCCGAGATGCGGACCGGATGCCGGAGTTGTTTGATTCATCCACCGAAACTTACAGGTGTCCCACAAGTAGTCAGACAGAATCTTACTCTGTTCCCTGCGCTGAAAAACTTCCGTGTACTATAAGTACAACGCCAACACAATGCTTATGCCGAAATACGGAAGTGAAAAAGGTTTAGACGAAGGTGTTAGTGGGCCTGCAGCATCCGAAGACAATCGGTGTGCTTTTGGTCCAAATTTGTTGATTTTCTTTTTACATTTTCCACCAACCTTCTATCATAGTCGCCGAGCTGACGAAATCCTTGCGCCAACATGTTGGACTGCGCCGAGACGCTTGCGTTCAGAGCCTCAACATCCGATAAAATCCGATCTATATGAGATGAGGAGGAGTGATCCACACTTCTTCCGCTGCTCGGGGGTGCTCCGTTAAATGATGACCTCAGTATTTCACCCGGAGGTAATCCGGATTCCAGTTGACTTATCCTCGACGTTATCGCATCCAGACGGTTTCCATAGTTACTGAGTGAGAACTGGAATCCCTGGAACTCATCCTGAATGTTGCGGATGGTTCGCTCCACGCTGTTTGTCAAATACTCCTCCAGCTGATCGATGCGGCTTAGATGAGAGTCGTCTCCTCCAGGATAATCCAACGAGGTTGAGTTTCCATTAATGACGATCGAGGAGTTAATCGGAATGTGGGAGACGTCAGGAGGAGGAAGAGGGTTGAAGGGAGCCCTCCCGAGAGTCGGGGA
>QXVZ01034064.1:0-21962 GCA_008931825.1 Phallusia fumigata
AAAACTGTCAGGTGCTTGTTTGTTAATACTATGGGACAAGGCGAAACATTTTAGGGGTTGTTTAAAATGCATTTGACAGCATGGTCATTTTATCATTAAAGGAATAATGCCAATATTGTAATTAAAACCTCTCTTTAATTAAACCACCACGAAATGCAGCAAAACCAGGTTTGCATGAAAGCTAGCCCAGAATTTTCTTGGTGACGAAAACATTAGCACAAATTATAGAATATCTTGCTCAATGACTAATTTACTTTGTACTACTCAGCCCTCTGTCAGCAACTGCCACAAAAAACAAAGAAGAAAATGAAATAACGATTAGAGTTGGAGCAAGAAAGGAAAGTCATATTCCTGTGCTACTGGAAAAAGAGGGCATTACCCTCAGATGGACAATTACTTCTGATCGTGACATCAATTTCCGTATGTTTTACTCCCAAAATGAGGTAGGTGTACTGGATCATGTCTATACTATTTTTTTGGTTGTTAGGGAGTTGGGCCAATAAACATACATGCAAAATGTGTTGTTCTACTTTTTTCAAATAAAAATGTTATTTTTAACTATTTAAGCAATTTGTCCATTTCTTACTAATATACTGTTGTTTTCAAGCAAGACTCCAACTTTTTTATTTTGAACCTCTGACACCAATTATATTTTTCTCAAAGGGAATTTTTTGATCTTTCATATTAAATTACACATTCAAACTGAATTTTTTTAAGGAATCGGAAGAACATGAGCTTGTTCCTGTGAGAAAGATTGATTCACACATTGAGCCATTTGTTGGGCAGGTGGTTGCACAAAAACCTGGGATTTATACCATTGTACTGGATAACACATATTCAAGGTAGCATTAACTGCTCTAGTTTCTACATTTGTTTAAAAAGTTGAAGCAACAGATCTGTCACACAAATTATGTCAAAGATTTTACCCACAACTAATCATTTTTTTATGTTCCACAGAATGACAGCAAAAGAGGTCACATACAAACTAGATATTGTACCTAGTTCAGTTGAAACTTGATGTACTGCACATGCCAATGCCACTTAATGTCACCATAGATGTGATAAAATTGTTTTCTTTTGAAGCAAACTATGTGGGACAAAAGTCATTACATGATTGCCTTAATTTGCCTGCAGTGACATATGTGCAATTTTCAGAATATTTGTATTTTAACTGTTTTGCATTTGTGTGGTTGCTCTATTTGTCTCGAGCTGGTGTCAGAATACTGTAGCAATTTTGTTCAAATCTCTAAACATTTGTTCAGGTTTGTACCAATCTGTAATATTTTTACTTCGGCTGCTGATTTTTTTATTTCTGTGCCTCGTGTTTGTATTGTGGTAAACACATCATTAAAGCAGTGTGGTATGATTTACCTTGAACTATGTGGAAATTACTTAGTATTTCCAACTTATATCCAGTTTTTAAAAAAAGCTATTTGAAATAAGCACCAGTTATAGCACATATAGATAATATGCATAGAGACCAAACCACACTGTAATGCAACAGAGGCAGAGGTTTTGAGGTGAACAGTTTAAAGCAAAAGTTAGTAACATGATATGCATTATAAAAATTAAAAAACGAAAAATTATGTGCTGCCAAAAAGATAAGCAACATGTCTACTTCAGACTTTTTTCCAGCAAAAATTTGAGTTCCAGCTGCTTTTGAAGGCAACATATCATTGTCAGTTTTATTTATATCCTAGGTGTGGCAAGTAGAGTGTGCTGATTTTACAAATGCACATTGTTTTCTATTGATTAATTTTCATTTAACACTTTCAGTATCACCTAATTTATCAGAATATGCCCAACATTAAAAAGTCGGAGGTATGATTATTTTTAAGTGTTTGTAATTCTGATGTTTTAGAAAATCAAACAGCAATTTTAAATATTTTTTTTCAGCAACACAAGACACTGACTTGGAAAGTAGGTTAATTAAAAAGTTAACTACCAGAGAACTTGTATTGTGATCCACTGTACTACCAACGTCTCGACAATCGCTGATGTCAACATCTGTGCAACCTTTGTTTTGAAAAGCATTAGATGTAAAAATTTAAGTGAATGTTATTTGGAAAATACGGAAAGAGTGTGTTTAATTCAGTGCAGGTGTTTTAATTTGTTTCAGTGCAAGCCATAAATAAACACATAAATATGAAATAATAAATGAAATGCATAGTGGCATATGTACACTAATTCAAGTCTTGTCAAACTGCTTGATATTCTTTATGATTGTTTCTTCATACGTTTCAGAACCATAATAACGTTTTTTCAATGCTCGGTATTTCCTGAGTCGATACAAAGCCTCAAGTTCTTTGAGAACATACTCTCCGCGTGCTATTAGCATTTTAATTTCTTCCGGGTCGCTCACATCTTTATTTTTTACGAAAACTGCATGACAGCGATCCCGAAAATACGTTCCACCTTTTGGATATTCTCTGCCCACGTAGACAAGCTGAAATATCGGGGGAATTTTAACTGTTACGAATCTATGTTCAAATGGGTTAAAAGTTTTATCAAACATACATTTTTGTAAAGTTGTTTTACAGCGCTTCTCAGTTCCATAATGCAGCTTTGCCTTCCGTGTAGCTAGTAGCTGCGTCAGTCAATGGAAACCGAACAGAGAGTATCGGGAAACGAGATTTCTGGAGTTTGGAAGTTTGTTTACAAATTAATTTAGGTACAGTACCAACTAATTTAAAAATTATCAATTTGTGAAATTATTTGAATGGGGTCAAAATGATCTTGGTGCTTTCTGAAGGGTTTCAAAGTTTGATTCCATTTTGGTTAAGTTTACCTCGTGTGTGTTTCTCTGATCAANCTGTTTTTAGTTGTAAGTTTAAGCTGGCGTGTGCCAGGTCGGTAAATAGTAATTGTTTAATAGTGTACTCTGGGCCTTTTACTTAACAAACGTTTTCTACAACCTTCGTTATATCGCCCACCTGTCTTACATATGTTAAGGCCTTAAAGGGAAATCACCCACTCACTAATACAAAGTCATGAGGCACTTCTTAAAGTTAATTAAACGTCTCTTTACTGTTGTTTTGTAACTTGCAATTATGTGTGTCATTCTGGGCAAATTCCTAAAATAAGATGGATTCGATGTTCTGGATTCGAAACAAATATTCCGGAATAGCCTGTTATTCTACTCCGAACCTCTACTACGGGACTACCTACCGTTTTTTTGCAGAATTAAAAAAGTTGATCTTAAATATCCAAGCAGCAGTTACAAAATAAAGTAACCTCAAGACAAATTAATTTGTCTCCCTCTTGTGACCGTTTTATCCACAACACCGATTTAACCTGGCGTTTTGAGTCGTGATCACGCTTCAAGAATCTTCAATGTTGTTACCAGTTTCCGGTTGTTATAGTAACAAAAAATGCCCCCAACCTCGAACCACTTTTACACAGGCGACCTTCGTCGGTAAGTGTTTTGTTTGGAACGATTGGGGCAAGGAGGTTAGTAACAAAAGGTGTGAAATCCTTGAGTGGTTTTGGAGGATGCGCTGGCGTCCATTGAGCGATTAGTTTGGTCATTAACGCTCGGCCTTCTGCGGTGGAAGACTACCGAGAGTTGTAACCTGAAATACCAAAATATGGTTTGGAAAAGTTTTTAGTTTTTTGATAAAAAACTCTAATACTGGCGTACACATTTAAAATCTTTTCAGTTATAGAGAGACTATTAATGGCGTCTGCAAAAATTATCTTGTACAATACATACGATTCAAACAAAAAATATAAATTTTCGTTACCAGGTCAGGTGTACTTTGTAAGAATTAACATATGAGTCGATTTCCGCATCTCTCAAGTTCAGATATTTTAGCGTTGATATAAATTTGTCTTTGAAAGGGGGCATTCGAAAGGTTCGTGGTCGTATAGGCAATGTCAAAGNTTGTAAGAACCGGACTTGAATAGTTTATCTTAACAACAACAACAACAAATAACATAGTAGTAAAACCATACAACGCACTTTATTTTCGTACCGTTTCGTGTAGGGATAAAAAAGAAACAAAGGAAGAGGAGGAAGAGCGAAAAAGAAAAGAAGAGGAGGAAAAAAAACCAATCAAACGGAAAACGTCGTTTATGCGTTCAGTATTACGAAATTTTTCTATGGAACTTATGATGAAAACTGTTCAATACGGATGGACCGACATAGGACAATGTCGATATTTACGAAATAGAGGAGGTGATGACGACACCGACGCGGGTGGGGTGAATACCCTTGCTAAAGATACTATGAAGGTGAGCTGAAAGCGATAGATGTTAGAGTTTTCGTAACGGGAAACCTAAGAATGGCTTTCACGACGATCTTATAGTTCCGTTAATTGGAAAAATTTACAAATTGAATTTTTGAAAAGAAATCACGTTGGTGACGACTGTGTGCAATTGCACAAGTGGGGTCCAATAGTGAGTAGACTGTCAACTTGTTGAAAGGATTTTTTTGATCGTGCACACAAAGCTAGCAAACCCTCGCATGAGCGTTTATATGTATAGAGCTATTTGCGACAAAAAGTGTTACCATCGATGTACTTATTTCCTCAAATTATAGGTGAACAGGCGACAAATTTAACATAACTATTGCAGATAAGCCTTGACGGACCACCGGAACCACCACCAGATGCTGCTAGAGGGCCACCTCGTGATCCTGGTTTTGACGAAAACGGGAAAATGATTCGAACAGCCGATTTGCTGGGACTTAAAAGTACTGATGACGACTGACCAAGCTGGTTAGGTTATTTTCATCGTTAGTTTCGATGAAGTTATAAAAGGTTCGCCCGGTAAGGGACTTGAACCCTCGACCGTTGGATTAAAAGTCCAACGCTCTACCGACTGAGCTAACCGGGCTTACGTTAAGGCATCCACAATGTAAGAGGTCATTTAGACTCTCTCCAAATCACTTTCGCCCATAAGTGGGTGTTTTTCGGACTGGCTATATGTTATTATGATACGATTTCTGTGCGTGCTGCCTGTTTTTCCAGCTTTTTAGATGAACTTTATGTTGTTTCGTAGCATTTTTTGTTTAAACGCGATGCACACATCATACCTCAATAGACTAGACACTCGACCAACAATATGTTTTGATTATGGTTATGAAAGGATAAGCACAGCGAAAATAAATTGCATTGGTCGTTGTATTGAGGGATCTAACCGACAACGAAAGTGTGAAACCTAAAATATCGACGAAGTTGGGAGATGTTTGTGCCTTGAGTGCGATCAAAGAAGAAGACTGCGTATTTGATGACGAAACAAGACTTGATGAAAAACAAATTACGCAAACAAAGCCTCAAGAAAGCCCGACTAAAAAGCAAATTTCAACAAAACGGTTAAGGTGAAAATAATATTTTTTCGTTTTTTTACAGAGTTTAGGGATTTTGTTTCGCAGTGTAAGTAAGTCATACATCTCAGTGCAATCGACGCTCGTCAAGATCTAGTTCTTCTAATTTCAAACGACGCCCTGAAACTTGTCCAAATCCAAGGGGAACAACAATGGTAAGCCAAACAAAATCTGCACCCCACCACCCCTAAATAATATGGTTTATAATTTCTATGATCAGGATTTGACGAATCAAGTTTTGCGATTAACGAAATAATTCCAAGTCTAGAAGATTTACTTGATCAACTGCACAACATCAAACCTCAGCAATTTTATGAAAACCAACGAAAGTTAAAACTTTATGACATTCAACTTCTTGGCGAAGAACTCGAATCGAGGAAAAGCGACTTTTTTTGAGCAGTTGATGATATTATCAATTGGTATGTTGATTTGTTTGATCAACTGAAGCCCCCTGTTGTAAGGACAGGACTTGAATAGTTTATCTTAATAACAACTAGTAACATAGTAGTAAAAACCATATAACGCACTTTATTTTCGTACCGTTCCGTGTAGAGATAAAAAAGAAACAAAGGAAGAGGAGGAAGAGCAAAAAAGAAAAGAAGAGGAATAAAAGAAACCAATCAAACGGAAAACTTCGTTCATGCGTTCAGTATTACGAAATTTTTCTATGGAACTTATGATGAAAACTGTTCAATATGGATGGACCGACATAGGACAATGTCGATATTTACGAAATAGAGGAGGTGACGACGACACCGACGCGGGTGGGGTGAATACCCTTGCTAAAGATACTATGAAGGTGAGCTGAAAGCGATAGATGTTAGAGTTTTCGTAACGGGAAACCTAAAAATGGCTTTCACGACGATCTTATAGTTCCGTTAATTGGAAAAATTTACAAATTGAATTTTTGAAAAGAAATCACGTTGGTGACGACTGTGTGCAATTGCACAAGTGGGGTCCAATAGTGAGTAGACTGTCAACTTGTTGAAAGGATTTTTTTGATCGTGCACACAAAGCTAGCAAACCCTCGCATAAGCGTTTATATGTACAGAGCTATTTGCGACAAAAAGTGTTACCATCGATGTATATATTTCCTCAAATTATAGGTGAACAGGCGACAAATTTAACATAACCATTGCAGATAAGCCTTGACGGACCACCGGAACCACCACCAGATGCTGCTAGAGGGCCACCTCGTGATCCTGGTTTTGACGAAAACGGGAAAATGATTCGAACAGCCGATTTGCTGGGACTTAAAAGTACTGATGACGACTGACCAAGCTGGTTAAGTTATTTTCATCGTTAGTTTCGATGAAGTAATAAAAAGGTCCGCCCGGTAAGGGACTCGAACCCTCGACCGTTGGATTAAAAGTCCAACGCTCTACCGACTGAGCTAACCGGGCTTACGTTAAGGCATCCACAATGTAAGAGGTCGTTTAGACTCTCTCCAAATCACTTTCGCCCATAAGTGGGTGTTTTTTCGGACTGGCTACATGTTGTTATGGTACGATTTCTGTGCGTGCTGTCTGTTTTTCCAGCTTTTTAGATGAACTTTATGTTGTTTCGTAGCATTTTTTGTTAAAACGCGATGCACACATCATACCTCAATAAACTAGACACTTGACAAACAACGTGTTTTTATTCTGGTTATGAAAGGATAAGCACAGCGAAAATAAATTGCATTGGTCGTTGTATTGAGAGATCTAACCGACAACGAAAGTGTGAAACCTAAAATATCGACGAAGTTGGGAGATCGAAGAAGAAGACTGCGTATTTGATGACGAAACAAGTCTTGGTGAAAAACAAATTGCGCAAACAAACATCAAAACTTAGCAAATTTTTTTGAAAACCAACGAAAGTTAAAACTTTATGACGTTCAACTTCTTGGCGAAGAACTCGAATCGAGGAAAAGCGACCTTTTTAGAGCAGTTGATGATATTATCAATCGGTATGTTGATTTGTTTGATCAACTGAACCCCCCGCTGTTGTAAGGACCGGACTTGAATAGTTTATCTTAATAACAACTAGTAACATTGTAGTAAAAACCATACAACGCACTTGATTTTCGTACCGTTTCGTGTAGGGATAAAAAAGAAACAAAGGAAGAGGAGGAAGAGCGAAAGAGAAAAGAAGAGGAGGATAAGAAACCAATCNATCTTAACAACAACAACAACAAATAACATAGTAGTAAAAACCATATAACGCACTTGATTTTCGTACCGTTTCGTGTAGGGATAAAAAAGAAACAAAGGAAGAGGAGGAAGAGCGAAAACGAAAAGAAGAGGAGGAAAAGAAACCAATCAAACGGAAAACTTCGTTCATGCGTTCAGTATTACGAAATTTTTCCATGGAACTTATGATGAAAACTGTTCAATACGGATGGACCGACATAGGACAATGTCGATATTTACGAAATAGAGGAGGTGATGACGACACCGACGCGGGTGGGGTAAATACCCTTGCTAAAGATACTATGAAGGTGAGCTGAAAGCGATAGATGTTAGAGTTTTCGCAACGGGAAACCTAAAAATGGCTTTCACGGCGATCTTATAGTTCCGTGAAATGTGAAAAATTTACAAATTGAATTTTTGAAATGAAATCACGTTGGTGACGACAGTGTGCAATTGCACAAGTGGGGTCCAATATTGAGTAGACTGTCAACCTGTTGAAACGATTTTTTTGATCGTGCACACAAAGGTAGCAAACCCTCACATAAGCGTTTATATGTACAGAGCTATTTGCGACAAAAAGTGTTACCATCGATGTATATATTTCCTTAAATTATAGGTGAACAGGCGACAAATTTAACATAACCATTGCAGATAAGCCTTGACGGACCACCGGAACCACCACCAGATGCTGCTAGAGGGCCACCTCGTGATCCTGGTTTTGACGAAAACGGGAAAATGATTCGAACAGCCGATTTGCTGGGACTTAAAAGTACTGATGACGACTGACCAAGCTGGTTAAGTTCCTATTTTCATCGTTAGTTTCGATGAAGTAATAAAAAGGTGCGCCCGGTAAGGGACTCGAACCCTCGACCGTTGGATTAAAAGTCCAACGCTCTACCGACTGAGCTAACCGGGCTTACGTTAAGGCATCCACAATGTAAGAGGTCGTTTAGACTCTCTCCAAATCACTTTCGCCCATAAGTGGGTGTTTTTTCGGACTGGCTACTTGTTATTATGGTACGATTTCTGTGCGTGCTGCCTGTTTTTCCAGCATTTTAGACGAACTTTATGTCGTTTCGTAGCATTTTTTGTTAAAACGCGATGCACACATCATACCTCAATAAACTAGACACTTGACAAAGAACATGTTTTTTATTCTGGTTATGAAAGGATAAGCACAGCGAAAATAAATTGCATTGGGCGTTGTATTGGGTGTAAAAAATACACTACCCACATTTGTTAGTAGATCTTTCGTACATTTTGTTGTTCAAAAGGAATATTGTGCACAGTCCGCTGTTTTTCAATATTCTTCTGTAACCAAATATTGTTACCACCGCGGTAAAACACAAAGAAGTCCATTATTTGCATTCAAGGTCCTATATCACTCAATTACTCGCTAATGAATGGAAATGACTTACGGGGCTTGCAACGTCACTCCCGAGACTCGGGTTTTCGCGGCGTTAGGACTAAAAACCGATGCAGCGCAGACGTACCATCGATTACCTGATTATGAGGTGTGGTGATGAAATGAAATGACCTTTTTTTGCTGTTGTGATGTCATAGACTGAATAGGGCAGTTGCTTTATCGCAACACAGCAAAGCATTGTCTGACATAGCGTTGTTTTTAATATTTGGTTTGGATTTGAAATAATGAATATCAAATCATTTTGTAACATGAAAATCATAATCCAGTAAAATATGAGCAGGCGAGCGTTAGGAATGCAACCAGGGATATATTTCAAAATACGTACTACCGTTAGCAAAACCGTTGTTTTGTTACAACATAATACAATAATTTTAAGCGGCTAAAAAATATGGTCGAACCAGGAAAAAAACAGTTCACTTGAAGGATCATGCTACCACAAAATTCATCACAACAAAAATTCATCACTCATTTTAAAATTACAACTTGGCGAGTATCATTTCTAGACCTACTATATTTTAGTAGATAAATGATACGATTGCCTAAAATAACAGTTTGGTCACCACCAATACCTTACATTTACATCAAAGGCTTCTTCACAACAAAAGATGAACAAATTCGATAACAATCACACAACACCATGCTGGGCTGAAAAGGATTTTCACCTTTGTTGCACCGAAACGTGTGAAAATATTTTGCCTCTGATGTTGCTGTAATTGGACGTTCCGTGCAAAATCTTCACCACGCGTCGTTACCCACGTCACAATAGCATATGTCGTCACCATTTGTTACGTCACGCCGCGCGATTAATCTTTCCCGTAAACTTTTTTCGCCATGCGTGCTTGGTGGCGGAACAGAGAGAAGGGCAACGTCAGCGACACATACCAACTTGTGGTCGAGATGAAAATATGTAGAATTGAAAAGTAATTTATTTTAATTAAGTGGAAAAATGTTGTTACAATCAGGATGTTTTTTATTGAAAGGATGAATTACTTGTTGATTAATTCAAAAAAGATGAGGTAGATTGTGAAACGAAATAGAATTTCGAAAGCATTAATGCTAAAATCGAAGAAAAAGAGCCGTTGAGATTAAAGCTTTGTGTTTAAAATACGTGTATGTTCTAAAAGCGTTGTCAAGAACAACAAAGCGTCGCCAAGCATAATGTCAGAGAACGTCGAATTGTAAAAAATAAAAACTATATTTTAGACGATGTTGAAAGTATCAACGAAAAACCATGAATTTTAACATGAAATAACAGTGCACAGGGTAAAAGATTTATATTAATTTTTTCCATTTTCATTTTTTGCAAGTTACACAATTTCGTAAATGTGGGAAAACCGGGATGGTTTGATGATTTGTGTGAGAAAAAGGCTCGGCGCAAATTCGCAGAGAGAAAAATTACGAGCTCTGTTTCGCGACATCATCGTCTGGTGATGTCACGGTAGTAAATCGCTCGCTAATTGCAAAGAAGGCACCGACTTATTCGAGAATATTTGGAAATTTTCCGCTCGTGGCGTTTACAAGGGATAAGAAAGATTTTGCTTGCATAGAAATGATTAAAATAATGAAAAAATCCTTTTAGGTGAAGGATTTTTTAATACAAGAATAAACAAAAACTGATTGTTTAATCAAAATTACCGATAAACCCGCAGCGTATAGTTTTAGCATAGCAGTGAAAAGCGAAGGTGTCAGATTTAGGCATTTTGGTTAGAACTGGTTTGGTTACGAATTTCTGATTTATTTAGTGAATATTCTTTACGCACAAAAATTTTACAAACCGCAACGATTGTTTTTTATTTAAATTAAATTTTATAATTACAGGTTTTATGCAAAATTGCCAGCTGGTATGCATACGTTTAACATCCAATCACCGAGCGCCACGTCGCAATGCAGCCGAGCGTTGGCAACAGCGACTGAGAGCAATACGTCATCATGGAACAACGGCGACAAACAATCGAGTGCTTACGACATCAACCACCAAGTTCAATACTTGGACGATGCATCAAAATCCTACTCTGACTCGTCCCCGGAAGAACATTGTTTCTACTACAACGACATGAACGGTTGTGAAAACAGTTTGTTATGCGAGAAGCAGGATAACGGGGGGGCCATGTTAACGTCGTGTCGCTACGCACAGCATGACGCAGTTGAAAACAAGAATGTTCCAGAACAAGTTCCACTCACTTCCACGTTTGATCACAACGACCCGAAGCACCGTTCGTTGCAAAAATTTCTCCAGAATTGCGCCAACAGATCTACTGATTGCCAAAAAGAGGAAAAAGCACCTCAATGCATCAAGAAAATGGAAACACCGCCACACAATAAACCAAATGTAACAGCTAACCCAGCCAACCCAGCATCACCCAAAACCACCCATCAACATAAGAAACCAGCCCCCAAATCCGAAACTTCCCGACCGAGTGCGATTGTTCCCGATAAGAAAGAATCGGATTCATCTCCGAAACAATCCGAATCAAAGGAACGGAAGTTGTCCAAAACGAAGCGACATCGAACAAGATTTGCTCCATCTCAGCTCAATGAGTTGGAGAGAAGTTTTTCGACCACTCACTATCCTGATATTTTTATGAGAGAGGAACTGGCGCTCCGGATCGGACTCACCGAGTCACGTGTTCAGGTATTTTGACACCGTGACTTTTTAAATTTAACTTCCGTAAATGCAATTGACTTTTTTGCAATAATTCTTTTAGGTGCTGTAATTAGCATCGTTATTTTAGTAAAGCGCGTTTACTAACGTTGTCTTCGAAAACAAGCTTATTTAGGGAAATTTATTGAAAAATTACATTTAACTTTATATTTGTAATGTCAAAATTGATCAAAATGACCAAAGTTATTTCAACGTTTGCCAGAATGTATAAGTCAATATTTGAAATCAGAAAAGTAGTTGATCGCTAAACTCAACGGCTAATTTGATTTCTATGTCGCAGTGCATCCTTTTGTCAAATCAAATATTCAATTCCGTGTTAGTTGCGACAGATTTGGCAAGACGCGATTAATTATTTATTAAATTTTGACAGAAGAATCTCGTTGTTTCGTTGCCGTTTGCCGAACGAATCCTTTTTTGACACGTCATCACTGTCGATAAAGTGTTTTGAATAAAAACAAATTCGACCGATAATTACCTTCGGCATGCTGTTACGTCACGAATTGTCCATTAGCAAAGTTTTTATCCTAAACAATTCGTCGACAACTTTGAATTTTAATAAAGTTTGCAATAATTGTAATATAATATGATCTGTTTTGTTTTAAAATTTGTAGCTTAAACCTATTTACCTTTTAACTTAATCAAACATTTGAAAGCAACGCGAAATAACGCATTTTCCTTTGACACTACATTTCTTGCTACCGCAAGTAAATTAGTTTTATGTGCTTTGTTTAGGTTTGGTTTCAAAATCGAAGAGCAAAATGGAAGAAGCGAAAGGCTGTGGCGACGTCGTCAAACATTTGGAATTTCCATCCGCCCACTGCGGGAAATTCCTTTCCATTTTCCGGCCAACCTTATCCAGGTTCGCCCAATTCCGCCATGACATTTCCGCGGGAAGGTTTCTACGCTTTGCACAACCACGGAGAGAGCCAATGGATTGGGCAAGGCAAGAAGCAAAACATAATTTGTAAAATGAACCGCTTGTGATAAGTTTTTGAAAATTATTCTTTAATTTCGGCAGATTTCCGAAAAGACTTGAATGCCACATTTACCTCATACGTCAATTCGGCCATCAGTGGCGCCCATCCGAGCAATATGGCGTCGGGTGACGTCACCGCAAATGACGTCTATCACCCACAACACACGAAACAGGTATAGCGTAACTTCATGCTAAATATTAGTGGAGTGCACTTAGTTTCAAACGAATATAAACAGAAACAGTAAAGTCGTTTTAACGTATTTTTAGCACCCCTACTCTGCAAACGAAGCTCCATACTTCGGCGATGTTACTCAAAATCATAACGACATGAGTGTAATGCTGCCATACGAGAAGAAAGCCTCTCATTCGCCGAGCGACAATCACGTTTCAGATATTAATTCGTATGACTGTTTTCACCAATCACATCAAAACGTAAGTTTTTCAGCTATCTTTATTTAGGATAATGGATAATTGACATTTTTTTCTGTAACAGTATGTCGTAATTTTGTTTCTGCGTTTTAATTTTTTCTACATGCTTGGAATTTCCAGTTAATTTTTTTTGTATGGTTCAGGGATTGGGGTGTTGCAAACTGCTTTAAAAAAGTTCTTTTCGCACTATTGAAGCTCAAAGATTATTTTAAATTAGTTTTCAATCGGATAAAAAGTCTTCTTCGGGACTTTACGATTTTTTAATTTTTGTGCAGGTCGCCATTTACAATTCCGATTACTGATCACACGAGCGTAAGGACATCGATAATTGTCTCCATTGTCGCGTTTCGTTCATCATCCATTGTTTCAACTGTGACGTCACAATGTGCACTGTTCTGTTAATCATCAATAAACAAAAGCTAACTCACATTATGCTTTTTCAAAACTCGTCAAGAATTAACTTTCTGTGATTTAGTACCAAAGTGACGTCACAAATGACAGGTGTTGCGTCGTGTTGACGACGCATTTGGGAGAAAAGCGACAGATTTTTATGAGTCTGTAGAGAGTGCGAGATTAAAGATTCGCACTCAACACCGACTTTTCAGCGCGCCTATCAATTACTGTTAAATGATTAAAATATTAGTAGTTTAAAAAAATTATTTCTATTTTCACAAAAGCCAAATCCGGTGTTAATATTATTAAATACCAAACAAAGAAATTTGCGAGAAAATAAATTTACTTTAGCACGAAACTGTGTTTTGGAATTTGTCACGTCACTTGATAACTAGGCCATCCGAAATATAAAAAAAAACTTGCAGGACAGTCAACTTAACGCCAACTCAAAAACAAACATAATTGTGACGAAACAATTTGCATGCTTACAGGATGTGCATCGGCGCATGCATGTAACAGACGCGTGCGCGGTCATGCAAGACCTGTTTATCACGTCATGGTTGCCAGTGGTTACGAACGATTAACGCCATTACCAGTGTTTAATTTCCGTTTTAATCTGTTTTATACGCTACAAAGTCACAAAATACAAATAATCTTGATGGAGTATACTGCCATACTGCAGATCGCTTAGAAAGTGTTTTTAAGCGTCTGGGTCGCGGCCCCAAGTGGAATCGCAGGTAAGTGTTTATTTCTGTCCGAAAAATTATTTAAGTACATATGGGTCGTAGCAAAATAGAAACAAAAATACGTGGGTCACTATGAAAAAGGTGGCTTACGTTATAGGTCTATATTTTTTACACAAAGTTTAATTGACATTTTTTATGCACCAACAAAATGACGGTATAAGGTTATGCTTACTTTTTTTACAAAATAACTTTTTTAGAAATTACTTAAAGGACATTGACCGGGATCCACAAAGCCAGTGTTTTATCCCCAATTTAAAGGTCAATTGTCAAATAGGGGTCGTTTATCTGACCAATTTAATCCAATTGGGTCCAGAGTTTTTTGCGAGACTAATAAAGCGCCACTAAAAACGTCAATTTATAAGTGGAGGACACACTACATTAAAAAAAATTAGTGTCTTATGCATTAAACATAAAAAACCCTGTGTTATTTTTTATTGTGCATAAATTTTGACTTTCAAAAAGGGCCGAAAAAATTAGTGTTTTATACATTAAACATGAAAAATTCCGTGTTTTTTTTGTGTATAAATTTTATTGTGTATAAATTTGATTTCAAAGGGCCGGTTCCCGCTATCAATTTCGAAATGGACTCCGCTATGCCTAGCAACAGCTAGGCTATATAACTTCTAAAAGGGGTCGCTTAGCCTGACAGTATCTGTGCTGTCAACAACCTGTTACGAACTCTTGTGACATTCTGAATACCCCTTCTAAAACATCAGCTTGACATAAATAGTACAACGTGAAATGGACAAGTTCTCTTGTCTCCTACATGGTCTAGTGGTTAGGATTCCTGGCTTTCACCCAGGCGGCCCGGGTTGAATTCCCGGTCTGGGAACAGTTTTTTTTTCAAGACGAATTTNCTTCTAAAACATCAGCTTGACATAAATAGTACAACGTGAAATGGACAAGTTCTCTTGTCTCCTACATGGTCTAGTGGTTAGGATTCCTGGCTTTCACCCAGGCGGCCCGGGTTCGATTCCCGGTGTAGGAACATTTGCATTGGTGGTTCAGTGGTAGAATCCTCGCCTGCCACGCGGGGGGCCCGGGTTCGATTCCCGGCCAATGCAGTCTTTTGGGGCTTTGGGCAATCCAATAATTTCAACATTTTTGTATTGAATCAGTTATGAAAGTTCAATAACTTGCGTGTCAAAAGTAAGAGGTCCGAAGGATTTTTTTTCAAAAACGTTTTATTGGCTCTGAAAGGTTGGGAACCAGTGATCTAACCTCTCGAGACTGTTTGAATAGATTGTATTAGCAGAAGATTTGCACGCAAGAAAAAAAAGAATTTGAAACAAGCCTGGCTATTGTTCGTTCGTGAACTTCGTTTGGGCCGTCAGCCATACGTAAAGCACGTGACCAGATATAGAACAATGCAAGAGGGAAATCACTGGTGAACCTGAAAAACGAAATATTATTTATGTCCACTGACATGAACAAAGTTTGTGCGGCAATCCATGAGATACGACTAAAAAACGCCAATATAAGAATGGGGGATTCGCCACATTGACATAAAATTAGTGTTTTACATTTGAAACATGAAAAACTCCGTGTTATTTATATTATCTATAAATTTTTGACTTTTAAAGAGCCGGTTCCTGCTATCAATTTCGAAATGGGCTCCGCTAAGCCTAGCAACAGTTATTCAACTGTCAACAACCAGTCACGTATTTCAGGATGTCTCTTGTGACATCCTGAATACCTCTTCTAAAACATCAGCTTGACATAAATAGTACAACGGAAAATGGACAAGTTCTCTTGTCTCCTACATGGTCTAGTGGTTAGGATTCCTGGCTTTCACCCAGGCGGCCCGGGTTCGATTCCCGGTGTAGGAACATTAGCATTGGTGGTTCAGTGGTAGAATCCTCGCCTGCCACGCGGGGGGCCCGGGTTCGATTCCCGGCCAATGCAATCTTTTGGGGTTTCGGACAACCCATTTATCTACCTTTTTATGAAAGATAACTGTAATTAAGTTTTTGTTGGGTATGAAACTTCAATGACTTACGCGGCAAAGGTGAAAACGGTCCAATGTTTGTTTTACAAAAAAAGTTGCCAACCACTGATCTAACCCTGGGATAAGTTTCCCTCGAGATTGTTCAAACACATTGTATTAGCAGAAGATTTGCACGCGAGAAAAAAAGGATTAAAAGAAAAAAAATCACCACAAAAATATTTTTCCCGATTTGATTTGTTTGTTGAAATATCTTTCACACGGAGCAATTGAAATGCAAAAAGTTGCCCCCAAAAACGACGCAGTGTTTCCAGCTGATGTCACCGATCTCATCGCCACTGAGGAATCAAGGATTAGGTGTAAAGATCACAAGCCACTTCAATTTAGCGTTTCCGCAATTCCAGCTTGGCTATTGTTCGTTCGTGAACTTCGTCCGGGCCGTCAGCGATGCGTAACGCACGTGACCAGATATAGAACAGCGCAAGAGGAAAGTCACCGGATAAACCTGAAAAACGAAAGTATTATTTATGTACACTGATTGTAAACCAATCCATGAGATACGAATTTTATGTCAAATTTGAAGTTGGCTTTCTTGGACTCTGAATCTTCGTATACAGTGGTCGGGCAAGCAAACTGTGCCGAGCATACATGTCCGTTTTGCTTACTAGCGACCCTTAATGGTATAACTGTGGCCCGTCACGAAGCTAATAATACGTTGAAATATACTGGTAACCATTTTAAGGCGTGGTACCAATTAAAATTTAGTCGTGAAGCAAGGGCGTAGCCAAGGGGGGCGAAAGCGGCTATGGCCCCTCCCAAATTTCAAAATTGTACATTGAAGAAGGCTACTCTTGAAAAATATGAAAAGTTTTACATTAAAGTGGGTTTCTTGGCACCCTCCAAATTTTGGCCTGGCTACGCCATTGTCGTGAAGTGGTGTAAATGCGAGATTTGTTCAGGCATCGGATGGTATTAAAACAAAACATTTTCATATAACCTGGTAACAATTATTGATTTTATAGGAGCTTGTAGCCCAGGTGCAAACAAATCAACTCACCAGCGGCACCAAACGACTGCATTGCGCGATCAATAACACGAGATACTGCGTTGGGAACAGCAACTTTGATCATTGCGATTTCCTTTCGTGCAGCCTAAAATCAAACGTAGAAATGAAAAGCATTTGTCACAACAGTTTGATGTGATGGATTTGCTTGATGTGTTCGTATTAGTCAGTTTCCAACCGTCCAATATTTCTTAGTTGAACTGTCTTCAGTTAACATTGAAGGCACGCCTGATTAGAAATCAACGTTCCATTAACTACATTTTACTCTGGGTATTCCGGCAATGGTTTTTATTGTCTTCGTTAAACCAGGGCTTTTGCACACACAAAAATCCTAAAGTTCTGCTTTTTTTAATGTTGTTATTTTCAGGCACATATATCGAAAAACATACCTTGTTTCCATACATGTCCATCATGTGGGCAGTTTTGAGAACCAGCAAACGACATTGGTCGATTTCTATCCGCGAGTGGGCGATGTTTTGTAGCACTGTATCGCGTTCCACAAGGGGGCGCCCGAACGTTACACGAGATTGAATCTATGATGTAGCAATTTCATTTAAGATACAATTCGGCCTAACTTTTGTCTGGCATGATAACCATGCACCAAACCATACGCTTCGGCCATTTTAGACATAAAATGGGAAATTTGGGATCCGTCACAAAGTGCAAAGCAATAACTTCTGTAACACTTTTTTAACGCGTCGTGTTGAGACGACATTTGGGCGAGTGTTCACTCGCGTTTTCACAATGCACCAAACGAGTTTTGTCTAACACTTGGTTTTACCACTAAGTTTTTGCCAAGCTTTTTTTGTTCAGACCCAACCTCTTCAATCAAACTTACCCGGTCTTTCAGCAAGTCAAGCGAGCGTTCCGCTGATCCGATCATTCTCATACAATGATGAATTCGACCAGGACCGAGACGAGCCTTAAATCGGATAAAAAAGTTGATTTGGCAAATAATTTGTTATGAAAGCAGTAATATGCTCAGAACCTGGTACCACTTCCACATGTATACATCTGTTTTTGCTTACATTTTTTTAACTAATTTTAGTTGAACCTCACCTGTGCAATTTTAAACCCGTCGCCCAAGCCAAGAATGACGTTGCTTTTTGGTACAGTGACGTTATCGAATGTGACCTCACCGTGACCCACGGGTGCGTCATCAGCACCAAACACAGTGAGGGGTCGTACAATCTTCACACCGGTTGAGTCGGAAGGGACAATCACCATACTTTGCTGAAGATGTTTATCGGCTGAAATTGAAGCTTATTTAAAAATATTAGGTTCAATCGAACAAAAACGGTTGACAGCACCACTTTTGGAATAGGAGAATGCTAAACAGTTATAATTTTACCTTTTACATCGTTCTTGCCCATGAATATAATTAGTTTCAACCTTGGATCCAAAACCCCAGACGTCCACCACTTCCTGCCTTTCAGAACCAGGTTATCTCCATCTTGCGCTATGGAAGCTTGGATGTTTGTCGCATCAGATGATGCCACCTAAGGTATATACCAGAACTTAGAGTTTGTAGGGGAAGGTGTTGCAATTATTTAGTGTTATAATTTAACAACATGTCATCAGGAATGATACAAATTGGTGTGCCTGGTTGTTTTCTGGTTTATGTCAAATACATGGTTATTAATCAACTCATTAACACTGTAGGTTTAACATGACCTGCCTTTAAAACAATATTATTATGTCACAAATTTACATCTGGTTCAGTCATCGCAAAACAGCTTCTGATTTCTCCAGCTAACAGTGGTTTTAGCCATTTTTCTTTCTGCTCATCCGTTCCAAACTGTGCTAGGATCTCCATGTTTCCAGTGTCAGGAGCAGAACAGTTAAATGCCTAAACCATAAATTAGAAACAAATGCATTTTTTTTACATGTAGGTTGAACATTTATATTCAAATCAAACTTATTTCCAACATGGTCATATTGACTGTTGAATTCTGTATCAAATTGTTGAAGTGACCTTTAAATGATGTATACTGTCATTAATGTGGTAATATATTTTCAAAATTGCATGCGCTCGGTAGTTTATTATATATTTCTGACTGGCACTTTGGATTTTATTAAATTATAGCAACTAGTTAAAAATAAATTAAAAACAATTTACACAAAAACATGTGAAAACACTAACCTCTGGAGCAAATGAGCTTCTGCCCATTATTTCACATAGAAAGGCATACTCTACATTGGTAAGACCTGCTCCATATTTGCCACTGGGGTCACTCTCTTCGGGGAGAAACAAATTCCACAGACCTTCAGCTTGTGCTTTTTTCTGAAGGAAAAATCTAATTTAATCACAAACGTAAACCCTGTGGTGTTTCCGACTTTGCTGATAAATGGGATTTTCCAACATTTAGTTGAGAAAAGTTATTTAAAAACCAAAATGTGTGCAATCTGTTTGGTAAGCGATGATTGCTTGTAAACCTAACTAAGTTTTTCATGGACCTAAATGGTTTCTCAAATTCAGAGTTCAAAATTACTATGAAAACCCAACAGAAGAAATACACAAACTTTTCTGCACATTATCAATCAGATAAACAAGCAATATTAAATATGGTAAAGTATAACAAGCATGAATGCCTTGCACCTTGTTTTCTTCCATTGTTGGGTGAATTGTCCATTTTTTATCTGATAGGCCATGATCCCTAAACGCTGCCTCATTGGGGTAAACATTTTCTTCCATAAAAGTGTTTAGTTTGGTATGCATTTCTTGTATCTCTGGTCTCAAGGCAGTAACATCAAGTGGAATGTCTGCAAAAAGTAGAACAAAGTTTTTAATAGCTAGTAGACATGAACAGCCACCTTATGTCTGTATTACACTATCTCCTGTTTGTTGGCATGCAAATGTAATTAAGTATGCTCTGTTATCTGGCATGACTTTATAATACATTTATATTTTATGTTCATGACCAAGTTTACACGAGGAATCTACATTTAAAAGAAGTGGAAGTGCTTTTAGGCTTATTTAGGAACCTTAATTTACAAGTTTAAGGTTGAATTGGACATAACTGTTTATAGGAGTAGTTACGCGACCTGTGCAAGAGCCTTTGTAACTTACTACAGCCAAAGAAAATCAGCTTGCCATAAAATAAGCGCTGGAAAACAAAGAAAAAGGTAATGTTTTATGTCTAAAAGTTACATGGCAAGCTGGTTATCTTTAGCTTTAGGACTCTGACATAAAAGTTGATTAAAATATGAGACAATTTTCTTACAGTTAGCAGCTTGGGTGCTGTACTGTCGCTTTGGTGGAAGACCACCAGTCAGTGGACGTGAATCTACTTTGTTAAAGAGTCGGAAACCTTCTTTTGCAGCAAATGACCACCCGATGTCAGACATACTCTCCGCTAACTTCCCTGCAGCGGATGCCTGGGCAGAACTTGCTTGACCTAATATAAAAAAAATATTAGTTGTAAGTAGGCTTACCAAAGGTCCAGTGTTTCCTGGTTATTATGGTTGGTTACAAAATGCTATGTTTGTGGTGCTGTAGTCCCGAAAATCAATCTGTTTTATGTTAAAATGGCAAAAAGAAAATGCAAGTTAACAAATGACCTCAAGAGAGACTACTCACATATGAAAAAAACGCTTGATGGCAAAGTTCAGTGCAGTTATTGTCAATTTATTTTTCATTTGGTCATTGTTGTAGTTTGTTTGGTTTGGGGGTTAGCAAGAAAACAAAATATTTGTGGGATTATAAAAGTTTCGTACTTTCCCACTTAGACAAAAACATTTTTACAAATAGAATTAGCATGATTGTGACAAACAACCATTCATACTTTGGTTAAGGTACCTGTAAGTTTACATGGTAAAAGCAATAAAAGTTTCGCATGAGTTTGTTGCTAAATATTTTCTCCCATTTTAGTCTTTACGCTGCTAATGTAGCTGGAATAATAGTGAATCTCCAGTAAATAGCTTACCTTGACTTGACCTCTTGTATACTCCTTGCAGAATAGCAGCAACACGGAAGAAGGAAAAGGCCATGTAGAAATCAATATTGTCAATTCTTGGAATTTTCATTTTTTCGCAGTACATGTCGATAATCTGATCATGGGTAGGAATTCCAAGTTCCTGCAGGTTCAAATGCTTGAAGCCTACCAACAAAATCAATGTGTTTTCAGATTTAAAACTGAAGATTAAAAGAAAACATAGATTTTGTGTTTCTTTCCTAATCTAATGATCATTCAAATTACCTTATTGGATACAACCTAAAGGTACAAAAAGGTCCATAAAGTTTGCATTTTTGAACTATGTTATTGTGCTTTATGATACCCAGTGTATAATAAAACACCAATAAAGCTTTTTTTAAACCATACAGCTTTTTGAATATTTTATGTTAAATAGACAAAGTTGGTATCTTACCAGGTATTATAGGAAAGTTTTGTGGAAGGAAGTGTGGAAGACAACAGTATGCAAGATCAGAAATGGGGTCTCCTAATGTTGACAATTCCCAATCTAATACTGCTAATACTTTAGGTTGATCACGTTGATAAATTAGATTGTCAACTCTGCGAGAGTGAGAAGAATGCAACAAGGTTGCAAATATTACTTGGTTGGGAAATTGGATATTTTATCTTGTTAAATTTTTTATTTTCTACAATTTTTAAAAGTTTGAGACGAAATTCTGGATTGGTTGTTTTCACCGAAAACACACAAGAGACCAAGGCTGATTGGAACCAACAACCTTACAAGTGATTTGTGCTATTGAAAAATGGAAAAGACCAACAGCTAGACCTGTGCAGCCAACAGTTCCAGCATGAAAAATCTATTTTTTTAGATTTTTGATTTGAATTTACCTGTAGTCCCCATGTACTATTGT
>QXVZ01034067.1:0-11515 GCA_008931825.1 Phallusia fumigata
TGGACGTTTGGCCACAGGGCGGCGCCGCAGCTAACCTGTCAGTGTCCCGGGACCGTCAGCACCTGGAGCATATGGAATCCGTGTACGCCTAGTCTTAATCAGACTTGCAACCGGGCCACCAGATTCCGCATTGGATATTGTTTCGATGTAACCAAAACCTGTTACGAAAAGAAAATTTGCAGACACCCTGAGTCGTGCACTCCAACGTGGGGAGCATGGACTTACGACTCAGCGTGCTCAAATCTGTGTAAAAGGCGCCGTACGCGATTCTGCTTTAACGAAGTAAGTGCAACGATGTTTAACTGGTATCTATTTACGTCGACAAAACTGTTTAAGCGTTTTCAGGTTGTCACTTGGATATGCAACATACTATGCACTTAAGCTCAACAGAAAGCAACAAAGTTTGCTGACCATTAAACATTATACACATGAATATTGATCCTCCGATTTTCATTATCACAGGTTTATTGCCCTATCACCGTAAATTATGTGCCATCGCATATTCTACGAAACTAGTAACAATAGCCCTGTTTTACAGTTTCCCATCCATGGAACAGTATCAACAAAGTGCACTGGAGGAAATAACCAACATTACCAGATTGGTTACATAAACTGCGAGGGTGGAAGCTGTGGGTAAGAACTTTTGCAAACTTGTATTGCTCAAAACATCTCTGTGCGGTAAAATTGACATTTTTGTAAGTAGCCTACCTGGGTCACAAACGTTTTTGCCCTCTTTTTTTACACTTAAAGCTGGTTTTTAGCACGCAAACAAGAAAAGTTGAAGAATCGTACTAACTAAGCAAGGCAATGATTTTGTATTTGACAAATGTTTTTTGACAAGATTAAGCAAGATTAAGCAAGTGAATTTATTTTTTTTTAAAGTCACTCTGTTTTCTTTTTTTCAGTTTAAAGCATTTTGCAAGCATATTTACGCGCTATAGTGGTGGTTGATTGTTAAGAAAATCTATACTTTCCATTAACAGCGTTACAGCCACAACCACTGCGCCTACAACCGTTCCGCTAACCAGTACAACACTAACAACATCCGCAGCCACTGAAACAACCGCAGACTCTGTAAGTTCAATACCCTCTGTACCCACGACGGGTGTTGTTGGAACTCTCACAACAGGTATTTGAATTGACAGAGTCAGTTTAATGTGAAGGGCGAACTAAAACTTCTAATTTTAATACTTCGCACTTCCTTTGAAGTTGAATCCTTTTGAGCTTTCTTGATCAAATCAAATTTGTTTTATTCCTAAATTAAGTTAAACCGGGTTAAGCATCCTATCTCCAAAAAAATTCAAATTGGACTGTACGGATTAAGGAAGCGTGTATATACAAAGCGCAATAATTTTAAATTGTTTGCATTTTCTAACTGGAGGGACTTTCAGGCAATCTTAGAAGTATGTGTGTTTGATGGTAGATTTTTCCTGTTTTAAACGTAGTCGTAAAGGGGGAAATTGCTTGCAACCTTTCAAAATTATTTTATACACCGTGGGATATTTGCTACCTAAACAGGGTTCAACACATTTTTCTGTTGGTAATAGTGATCGTATGACGTCCGTACCTCCCCGTCCCTTAGTTGTTTTTCGCGAAATTGCTCTATTGGTTTTTCACAGAAATGTTCGCACGCTCGTTACGGTTTACTAAAATTAAATGGTCTAGACACATGCGTGTTATGAATGTTATCCACGTAGGTGCATGCACGAGTTTTCGTAACGTTGTCCAACGCAAACATATAATGCTTATCTGTTGTGGAAGCGAATTTTACAAGTAGTGGATTTAGTTTTGTTTCAGTTAAATATAAACTTATGTTGCGCTTCTTAATCCATCGAGTGATCCAAGAACTTAGAAACTGTGCAAACAAAACAAATGTGTTTAAAGATAGATCTACAGGACGGTCTGCTGCTAAAAACGTGTACAAATTTTGTCATCATAAATGCATACAACTGAACCATAAAGTTAACATACTAATAACGAGTTGCTACTAACTTATGTTCAGAGAAATAAATATTTGTGTTTTCGTATTTTCAGATGCGCATTTAGGTGGCAACGTATCGACGCCAACAACCAACACAACAGATAAAAACACTCCATCTCAACCCGCCGCTGCAGTACTGTCACGTGACATCATACTACTCATCGCCATCTTGGGAGCCGCTGCCATGCTGTCTGTCGCACTGGTTATCGTAGCTTGCATGATCACACGAAAGCGAAAATCCACAAGGTACTAGAAAAACTTGGCCAACAGTACATTTCGGGCTACCACTTCGCGGACAAGATCATCAAATTTAACTAACCAAAATGAGAAACGTGAAAAATCCTTATTCACTTATCCTTGTGAATGCTGGCTGATGTGTTATTCATAAACCACTTTGCGTTTTGCTGTATGTAGCTGTATGGATGGTGCCGACTTAAAAATTAAGCATAACTTTACTTACATCCAGTTTTGACATAAACACCCCAACTCCTGCGCCACGTTCGTTTCCTACCGCAGTGGAGAACTCCGCATACGAGATGGTTGGTCCACCAGACAGAAGTCCACCGCCCACACCTCGCTTCTCTGTCGGCTCAGACCAACCGAGGATGGTTGAGAACAGATTGTACGAACCGACGAGTTTGGTCGCCCAAAACAGCTTCGGACGAGATGGTAAGAAACACTGAATTGCACATCACAACATACACCTTTTTATATTATTATTAAACAAGAACGTTTGCACAAGTCTTGGCTGCAAAGGCAGGTGTACAAAATTCACTGGCAGCAAGATTTCAAATTGCGATAAAATAAACATATTTAGGGTCGCAGTATTTTGAGTGGCGTGAATAAAAATTAGGATTTTAACGGTTTTTAACTTGTTGCCACTATTAATCAGTAACCTTTGTAAAATTCTACAGGAAGAGTTGATTTGCAAACGAATAGCGATGGATATCTTCGCCCTATNGATTTTAACGGTTTTTAACTTGTTGCCACTATTAATCAGTAACCTTTGTAAAATTCTACAGGAAGAGTTGATTTGCAAACGAATAGCGATGGATATCTTCGCCCTATTTCACCGCCGACTGTACAAGATAGTGTGTACCAGCAGGTGGTCCCAAAAAACAAAAAATAAGCTTTTTTACAATTTATTTTATTTTGCCCTTTTACCACTGCCTTTTAGTTTTGTCCACTGTAGTTCATCGAGTACCATCGAAAGAACGTGTTTAGCCGCTACCTTTTTAACATTACGAACTACCTGTTTCTGGAAAAGAATGTGCACCTGATTTATGTAAAACGTGAAATCTTGCTGACATTCAGCTTTTCCGGTATTAAATTTAAAATACCATCATCCAGGACAGTGTTTCTTCGTTTGGTAGAAATTGCACTTAAACCATTTGTTGCACTTATCAACAATACCCCCACTGTTTTGGTTGTTTCATTCGCATTTGTGGTGTGTCGTGTTAATAAATTAATTCTTTGCGTATCGGTTTGTCACATGAAGATTACAAATCCGAGCCAAACAAATGTGTATTAGGTACAACTTGTGGTTTGTTAAGCTTAGCAGCAGTTCCATAGCTGAACTTTCTGTGGTGTCTAAGTATTTAAATGTACCGCCGAGTCGGATTCTAGTTACAATGATTATTATGCATTCCTCTTCCTCGATAGGCTCCAATTTGCCTATAATAAGGGCCAATTAAAAAAAATCTTGAGGATATACAGCGGCCATGGTACGAAGACAATATTAATTATGCAGTAGCATTACCTAAATTGGTGTCATACTTAAACGAGGTCATTTTTGGCACTTTATTTGATTTAAAGCTGATATCCATCTAATTTTAGTTATCTCATGGTAATTTAGTTATCTCATATACTATAGTTACAAGACTAGACTGTACAACGTACAACGACAAAAAATGTAAAATGCATTTTAAAGATTTAAATTACTGTNCCATGGTACGAAGACAATATTAATTATGCAGTAGCATTACCTAAATTGGTGTCATACTTAAACGAGGTCATTTTTGGCACTTTATTTGATTTAAAGCTGATATCCATCTAATTTTAGTTATCTCATATACTATAGTTACAACACTAGACTGTACAACCTACAACGACAAAAAATGTAAAATGCATTTTAAAGATTTAAATTACTGTTGGATTTCAATAAGTTAAACGCTCACAGGGTTTTTGGTTAAATGTAATATTATTTTGAAAAAATAGCAACCACAGTCCGTAAATTTAGCTCACAAAGCATTGGATTTATTAAGCGACATGACTCGCTGTTTTCGTTTTTATTTTTTGTAAAATTTGTGAGAGGTTTGTATTTAATTTGTACCTTATCAAGTTTGCACTAACCGAAATTGTTGTTTTTGCAAGAATTTTTTATGTAGCGGTTGTAATAATATGTCAAGGTACATTTTTTTTCTCAATTCTTCTATAGTAAGAAAAATACCTTTCGTTTTTGTTTTGTTTAGAAATAGTAGACAATTTCTGTGCTTTTAGGGAAAATGACTTCAACAGATAATTATGGTCTTCGTGACAATGAAGTTAGCACTGGGGTAAGTTTTTATTTCATTTTTTGTGTTTTGTCCCAAGCAGAACAAGCTTTGTCAATAATGTGTTATATTACAGACGTCCATTATGGCTGTTGAGTTTGATGGTGGTGTTGTAATTGGAGCTGACTCAAGAACAACCTCAGGGTAAGTAGAAAGATATGGTATTTTTGTAGCAAACTTACAGCTAGAAAACATGTGTCAAGTTGCCTACACTAGATTATGGTCTCAAACATGCAGCCTGCTTTTCATGCAGCCAACAGTTTTAAAATTTTAGGTCATTAATTTTACTTGGGCTGTTTAAAGCATCTGGGCATTGAGTCAACATGATACATTTATTCTGAAGTAGAAATAGTGTGAAAAAGGATGCAATGTTAAAAGGTTTGGGAGAAAGCTGTAAAAACCTTACCTGGCATGAATCAGCTAATGTAATTGTTGTGTCACTGTGTACCATTGTTTCTATGCAAGTAGATCTCTAAAGATGTTAACAGCACAGCTGGTTTTTCCACTTTCCTACTGCTTATTTTGGTGGTTCCCAACTTTTTTGAAATATTCCCCCTATTCCCCCCCTTTGAAACTTTCCATTCCTCCCCTACTAGAAAAGAAATTGAAAGGTCTACCTTCGAAGAAATACTACACTTTATAAATAACAAAAAAGTGAGGATTCCTCCCCCTGACTCTTAAAATTCCTCCTTGTTGGGAACCACTGATCTATGGTCAATAAAAATAATTGTGATAAGCTCTAACATTCTTAATTAAGTTGATTTTCAACTGTTGTTGCTCAGTTAAATTTTAATTTTGTTTGTTTCAGGCCCTACATTGCCAACCGTGTAACAGACAAGCTTACTCCTATCCATGATAGGATTTTCTGTTGTCGATCCGGGTCTGCAGCTGACACACAAGCTATTGCAGATGCTGTTGCAGCAAATGTGGAACTGGACAGGTGAGGTGGCACACCATTCTGTTAGATTAACTAACTGCACACTCTTAAATTGTTTGTTGAATTTTAGTATTATGATGGGTGAACTGCCGTCAGTGAGAAAGGCTGCTGCAATATTTCGTGAATATTGTTACGAATACCGGGACAGTTTGACAGCTGGGATTATTGTGGCTGGCTGGGATCCAAAACAGGGAGGACAAGTAAGTTTCCAAACTAATTTACACTTATTGCCCATCAAAAACACTTTAGTTGTTACAAAACTGACAATATTTTTATGAAACAAACCTTGTTTTTGCAAATGTTGTTAGCTTTTATTTCTACAGCTGGTGATGTGACCATTTTTTGTGTTTTGTTAGGTATACACGATACCCCTTGGAGGAATGCTTATCAGACAACCATTTTCTATTGGTGGATCAGGAAGCACGTACATATATGGTCATGTTGATGCAACGTTTAAGGAAAACATGACCAAAGACCAATGCCTCCAGTTCTGTGCAAATGGTTAGTTGACACTTAAGGTTCAGTTTCTTTATCAAAGAACAGATGTATATATAGTATAATAGAAAAATCATTCAATGGAATTCATACATGTTTTTAGGTTTTTCACGTTTAACTAAAAGTTGTTTGCTGTTCTAGCAAGTCACAGTGGTATGATAGAAACCTAAATTTCCCCTTAGCACTTGCACTTGCAATGAACCGCGATGGATCAAGTGGAGGTGTGGTCCGACTGGCTGCCATAACCAAAGATGGGGTGGAAAGGAAAGTTATATTAGGAAACGAATTGCCAAGATTTTTTGAAGGTTGAAGCTGCTGCTACACACTGTAGCAATGTTACAGTTAGTGCGAACTTCCAGGAAACACCCTGCAAGTTCAACCAGCATTTTGCTTGATGCTCTTTAGACTGATTGTAGACTGGTTTAATAACAAGTTCATCTGTTTTTTTTTCTGCAAGTGTGTTTTGTCTTGATCTGCAACAGATTAAACGTTCACCCATAAAATACACTCACTTTGGGTCAATTTGTCTCTAATGTGTTTCTNAAAACACTTTAGTTGTTACAAAACTGACAATATTTTTTTGAAATAAGCCTTGTTTTTGCAAATGTTGTTTAGCTTTTATTTCTGCAGCTGGCGATGTGACATTTTTTGTGTTTTGTTAGGTATATACGATACCCCTTGGAGGAATGCTTATCAGACAACCATTTTCTATTGGTGGATCAGGAAGCACATACATATATGGTCATGTTGATGCAACGTTTAAGGAAAACATGACCAAAGACCAATGCCTCCAGTTCTGTGCAAATGGTTAGTTGGCACTTAAGGTTCAGTTTCTTTATCTAGGAACAGATGTATATATAATATAGTAGAAAAATCATTCAATGGAATTCACACATGTTTTTAGGTTTTTCAAGTTTAACTAAAAGTTGTTTGCTGTTCTAGCAAGTCACAGTGGTATGATAGAAACCTAAATTTCCCTTTAGCACTTGCACTTGCAATGAACCGTGATGGATCAAGTGGAGGTGTTGTCCGACTGGCTGCCATAACCAAAGATGGGGTGGAAAGGAAAGTTATATTAGGAAATGAATTGCCAAGATTTTTTGAAGGTTGAAGCTGCTGCTACACACTGTAGCAATGTTACAGTTAGTGCGAACTTCCAGGAAACACCCTGCAAGTTCAGCCAGCATTTTGCTTGATGCTGTTTAGACTGGTTTAATAACAAGTTCATCTGGGTTTTTTCTGCAAGTGTGTTTTTTCTTGATCTGCAACAGATTAAACATTCACCCATAAAATACACTGACTTTGGGTCAATTTGTCTCTAATGTGTTTCTTGTAGAAGCCGACAAATAGAAATGCTGAACATTCTCACAGAATGTTTTTCTACAATTCAAAATATCGACTTGCTCTTACATTATATTTTAGAAATCTTACAACATCTAGATGGATTTGATTGACGCATTTGAAGTGAACAAAAAAATTAATCCATACAAATAAACAGCTATAACATGTGTTTTATCCGTCAAGATAGACTTATGTTCAGTTCTTGCTATCTGATAAAAATCCTTCTCAGATCTATTTAATTTCAAGCTCAATATTGTGTATTTCTACTGCCACATCAGTTTTACAATTCTTTCACAGTTCTTGGTGGTCCAGGTTTTCGTAGTTGCACAACTTGCTACCAGTGAAGTATTCGCTGTTCTGCAGCACTTCGTCCATGCTCAGTTGGAAATCCTTATTTATGTCAGCTGTCCATAACATCTCGTGTGCCTCGTACATCGCGTTCGACTCGCTGTCGGCTTTCATAAATTCCTGAAAAACGTAACGCAACATTAAACCGGTATCCAATGACTTGGTGTTATTAAGATCTTGCACTTACCTTTTTCTGAACTTGCCTATTTTTAACATTTTTGGGCTTGTTAAGAGAAGTTTTTGCCAATGCGTCAAGTTAGTGAAAATGATAGAGACACAAATTTGGTTTAAAGCCGCAAAATTTACAGATATTGTCAACACAGGCGAATTTCAAAAGTCCAATTCCGTAATGTGGGCAATATGTGAAGTGGCTGCGGGTCGGGTGATTTTGCTTGGCGGGCCTTAGGTTGCCGACCCATGCTATAAAACGACAAGATTTGTGATTACCCATTCAATTGTATGTTCAAGCGTGTTTGAATACTGCAGATCCGCTCGGTACTTCGCCTGGTATCTGTTTTTTCTACTCTACCCTTTTACTAATTCTAACTTCCGGACAATAGCACTAACCGTCAACGTTCATAGCAAGTTTCGCCCTCTCTAAATGCATTAACCTGCCGTGTTTGCAGTAGGAAGTTCCATAGGCTCCTCGTGCGATACCCCTGTTAACTCTATTGATTAGGGAATCGCCCACCTTGCTTAAACTCTCTATTTTGGGGAAACGCCTAAATCTGCCTCAAGGGCAATAAAAACTACCTGCAGTTCCTCAGCCGTGACGTACTGGTCTCTGTTGTGATCAACAAACTCGAGGAATTCCATGATCTTGTTTTTGTCACGGACATCTTCTTCGTTCGGAGAACTTACCTTTCCGTACACATACTCAGGCATGCTCAGCCTTTCGTCGCCGTCCAGATCTGCTCGAAATCGACGTTTAGAGTAATCTTGAAGGACCTTTCAGAAGCAGCAAAACTTACCTCTCTGGATCATAATGTTGTTGACAATCAGGTCAACGGATTCGTTTGTTTCTGGATGCAGAAACATGTAGAACTGGCGGCGGTCAAGTAAACCATCCGTATCCTGCATCTGAGAGAGCAAACAAATAACATTGTGGTGTAGTCAATTATTATAACCTATTGCTTGTATATCTTTCTGCACTAAAAACATGATTTGCCTCTGGAAACACTCAAAAAAATATTTATTTTAACATCTAGTTCACCAGCATATAATGTTCCCAACATACAGCCCCACCTGATCCCACACGCTTTTTAGTTCTTCGATTTTCATTTTTAAGTTTTTGGCATCAATCGTATCCAAGTCCTCGACCTCGTCAATCCTATGGTGACAATGAACAGTGATAAGACAATGCGATATTTAAACAAAATTTGACAGACCGAAAATGAGCACAACTTTTTCATCACAAAATGTACTCTAATTTGAACACTGACCCCTGTAAAAAATGGTTTGTAAGTATCATGGAAATATATTCCGGCCATGAAACAAATCCATCAGTATCAGCGTCAGCTCGTTCGAACTTCTGCTTTGCATCTTCTTTGGACGCTTGGATGTGATATTGGGCGGAGTGAAGAATCCAACCAGAAAGTTCCTCCAAACTTACAAGACCGTTTTCATCTTTGTCAACTCTTAAGTCAGCAAAAAAATAAAGAAAATGTTTGGCATACGCATTTGGAACTCTGACGTATTTTTTGTGCAATAAAAGATTTGCGTTTTGTGTGTGTGCGAACGACGCAGAACATTTTACATCAAAATAAATATATCTCCGTTGTTGGGATATTTTTTAAATTAGGTTTTTGTCATCCCGCAAATAACTTAATATGAGCCACTTTGTTGTCGTCTGTAAAGAAAACAGACTTTCTTAAAGCAACACTTTTCTTACTGCATAAATATGCGCTTCAGTTTCTGGACTTGATTTATCTTCGGTTTGTCGGCGACAAATATTTCTGTTGCGTCGCCGAGGAAAACTTCTTTGTGGTAATCATCATTCGGACCTCCGTCGCGCTCAAACTTGAAGCCTGGCAGATGTTTTGGTGGTTCGACATCCGTTCCTGTTGCTTCTTCAAGCTGTGTAGCTGCAAAAAATTGTTTTCAGCTTTTAACATTAACAGCGAAGACTTCCTGGTTGCCAACTTCAATATGGAACAATAATAACGACATTTTCGTGTCACATTAATGCATTGTACGTTTCTCACCAATGTTACTTTTTTATGTTTTGTACTACTGTATTACAGTTTTATGCAGTGGTTTTTTAAAAGTAGTCCTTAAAGTTCATTAAAATCAAGATATAGATAGACTCTAATAATGTTATAATGTTTAAATGTTATCACTTACTTTCCTCGATCACCCGTCCCGCAGATAAAGAAACGCCGAAGAGAAACAAGATCAGGTTTGAAATGTCCATTTTTGTTGGTATTAACTGACGTAAAGGTGCGTTTAAAACAATCCCTATGACAAACTGTAACGAACGACACAAGATAAACCACATCTAGGTTAGATTGTGTTGTAGTCACAGATTGTTTCCGTTTATTGTTTCTGTCGAACAGATAACCAACATGTGGAAACCCCCCGTTGTGTTACCCAAATTTTTGCTGACTCGTTGCACGCATGACTGAACATGGAGATGTACATGCCCGACCGCACGTTTACGTACTTTGCACAAATCTGTCGTGTCGATCAGTTCGATTTGCTTTTTCATCAATATTACTCGAGATTACATGTAACCTGCGATGCTAATAAAACAATCATACTAGGATGGAGTGTTTAGGTTAAAATATGAGGTCGTTTAGGCTCGGTATTTATTGCAAATCCGGAATAAACTTGCGTTAAAAATAAGCCTCGTTGTCGCTAATGGATGTGTAGCACGCCAAAAGCAAAGGTAAACATACAGTTGCTGAGTCTTGAATGTTCAAGTAGTTTGCTCTGTGCAAACATTGAGTCCATGCTGCATACTGTCTGACTGAGTTAGGCCACGTTTATTGATTGAACAAAGCATAAGTATTGATGTATGGATATATTGATTAACTTGCTTCTTAAAATCCATTTATTCATAACAGTGCATTGTATATGTTCTTGCTGTACTATATTTTGCTAGGTGGAATCTCTGTTTTCTGTTGGTTACATATAACTGTAAAAACTAGTTTGTCAGGATGTTTCTTCAAAAGTTTGGTTCAAAATGGAAGTACGTATGTCACTGAATGTAACTATGTGTCAGTGTTGTAACTTCGTGTTTCTTTTCCAGTTCCCTGATGAGGTTCAGTAATGCTAAGTCATACACAAGTATGTAATAGTGTAAAATTTGTGTAGTGGTTACTAACTAGAAGTTTTTTTTAAATTATGTGCCAAATTTACATTTTCAGATGGTGTATTGCCCGAATATGCTGTTGAGGTAAATTTTATTTTTGCATTGTTAATTAACTTCCGCCTATTTAATGCCTTTAAATTTGCATTGCAGATGGCTTGTTCTAATATAAGATATGGAGCTGGTTCTTCATCAGAGGTTGGGATGGATTTGGCAAATATGAAAGCAACCAATGTTCTGGTGGTCACCGATAGAAATGTAAGTGCTAAACTAAAATTTGGGAAGATCACTGTAAACCAATCAGTTGTATCTGAACTAGAAACTCTGAACTAAACATAAACATAAAACAGTTTGTGTATGGTATTTGTTTGAAAAAATGAGGCTTTTTAAATAATGGTTAAATACTATGAAATTAACCAGGTTCATTGTTGTTTCACAGCTGGAAAGGTTACCACCGGTGCAGACTGTCCGTGAGTCTTTGGGATACAATAATATTAAGTATGAGGTGTATTCTGAGACAAGAGTGGAACCAACAAATGAAAGGTGAAAAC
>QXVZ01034082.1:0-10588 GCA_008931825.1 Phallusia fumigata
AAGCTATAAAACGAACGATATACAACTTGTTCGTGACAACGGGGGTCACGGGGGTAATACACAGGAGCTACGGAGAGGGGGTGAATCCCCAAAAAACTATGCAGTGAACCACAAGTCCCTCCCCGATTGTGTTTTTGAAAAGTCGAGATAATATTATTTCTATAAAACTATTACTAAACTTATTTTCACGAATCCTACTGCAAAGCGAAGGTCGAAGTGAGGCGCAACCTTCAAAAAAATGGCGATTGATATGAAAGCAAGCACTACAACGATACAAGCAACAACAGCGACAAGACAAAAAATAAGATGACGTACAATGAAACAAACATATGTATATTTATAATACAAACCACAGTTGACAGGGTATTTAACAAAATAACGCGAAGCAGGAGGTTTAAAACAAAGTGGTGTATTTAAATAAAAGTTAACACAGTAGTTCACAAGTAACAATACTTTATTCGTTAGACAAACATAATGAATGACGCAACTAAACTAAAGCGCCCACATACAGCGACTTACATTAATTGAAGTATAGCTTTAACACTAAAAATGAAATAAACATACAAGGCAGTTGGTAGAAAATTATAAACATACACTAGTAAAGGGAAATGTATATTTTAACGCTTAGCAGCTACGAAGATCAACATGTGTGCACCCACGTTCATCTTCGTAAGTAAACAATCAATATAAGGATATCAAAAACTGTATTTCACTCTCTAACATCGTTAATAAATAACACATAAATACACAAAAATTACATATAAATGTCTTTATTGTTGCTTGAACTTGACAGAGCAATGTCTGAAGTTGAAAGTCCTGTATGGCGAGATTATCCGCTGGCTGATTGACCTCCAACTAATCATGAAGTGGAGATTGTCTATACAAAAGAACTCTCCTCCAATCCCAGTTTCAAGAGTTCAGCGGTAACTTCATGAAGTTCCTGAAACAAAAACATACCACAGGCAGAAATATGCAAAATCATATTTATCGCCTACTGTAAATCATTTAGCATAAACATATAGCAAAGGCGAAACAGTGTGCACCCTGTTCAGCCTTCGAATATCCAATTAATTTTAGAACATTATCTTTTAATCAAGCTTACATTTGTTTACTGATAATGTGCTTGACTTACCTGTTAAGCATCGAATTGTTTCAATCAGCTGTCCGTTTCAAATCCAAACAATCCTACAAGCAGTGATGATCTTCTAGTGCTGGTCCAAGGTTCTGAAGAAATAGGCACATATATAACAAAGCGAGAAATACAAACCTATTAGTGATGCTTAGTTATTAAAAGTGTTTGTGGCAATTAAGCAATTGGCGTACAAGGGGCGGTCAGCGTGCACTCTATACCACCTCTGTAATATGTTTACTTCGTTTAAAGACAAATATTTTAATTACGTTTGATTAGTTAAATAGAATAAAGCGATTTCAACTTAACTTAGTAAATGCAGGTTGTCAGATTCGTAGTCCCTTTTGTTTCGTTCTGTCGTAGTAATATTTCTCTGCAAAAACAAGGATGAGTAGAGTTTAAACACATACTTTACGTAATAAGTGTTTTACTGTTGTTTGCTTACATTTATTGCGTGATACTTAGAATAACGGCCATGTTCCGAATTCTTCCATTGCTTTTGCTGCTGCAGGTTTTGCAATCTGCAACAAAACTAACAACAGAATTCAAGTTCAAGCAAATAAGCCTAATATTATATGTATGTTCTATTATGCATTCATGTGTTTAATCGTTAATATGTTGATGTGGACACTTGTACCAAATGCTGACAACCGAATAGTTAACAGAACACACGTGACATGCAATAGTAAGTGCAACAAGCAAACCATAACGAAAATTCCGGGCTCACTATTCGGAGCAGCAACATGGAAGCGTTCACAAAATATATTTATTTCGACATATATTTTAACAATGAGCAGATTTGGCTTAATTTGTTTTGCGTTGCATTCTGTCTAGATCTACTTTAATTTCTCGCGACTTTAAGGAGTTCACTTACATTGAGCAGTTGGTTCTTGTGGACACGTTGACTTGTATCTCTCTTCCGCTGTTATGAAGTCATGTTCAAATTCGTGTGGTGTTGCAAACTGTTTCGGACAAAAATCTGCAACAAAAAACATTACGATTCGTACATTGTACTATTTATAAGTTAATTGGTTAGAATGGAATATAGTTTTGCCGCATATTTGACGTTCAGTTCACTGACACTTCTAACCTCACACAATATAACTGCCTGCCTCACACAAACTAAGTCGTCAGTGAACTACGAGTCGTCAATTATGCAATTTGGTGACAAAGCTCACCAAGCAAAACATTATATCTGCGTGAATAAATATAGCAACATTCGTGGTGATAAGTTAGTAATCTAGCAACAGTCATTTAAGGTAATCTCAAACCACTGTTCTATCTTTGATCTCTTCAACTCCAATACACGAGAACTCTTTCTTTCTTAATATTCTGCAAAATAAAACCAGGTGAAGTACAAAGAATTCAGCGTCTAATAAAATAATTTAAAAATATATGTTACCATGCGAAGACAGGATAAGTGCACGTTATACTATCTTCCCATGCTCGTCCTAAAGTCTAACACAACGTAATAGATTGTCTTTGCATTTAAGATTTACTTGCCTCTTTTACGCTGAAATTCTTTGACCAGATTTCTTCAACTGATATTTTCGGGCGGCGGTCGAGCAGTCAGCGGATTATATCACAGCATTGATCAAAAGCCAGGCGAGGACCTGAAACAAAATGATCCAACAGCAGTACGGTGCATTTCAAAATTGTCTAAACTAATTAGGCTACAAATTATTCACTGGTATCGGTCCAGAAGCAAACCAGTGTGCACCCCAGTTTACTCCTGTATCGACACCAAACAAATTAATTTACAACAAAAACGTTACCTGATTATTTTCAACTTGTCCGTGGTCTTTGGACCTTCCACATCAGAACGCTACCTACCTTGGCACGAGTTACGAAAGAAGAATGACACACCGCCACGCCAACGCAGCATGGATTCATTTTTTCCTTTTTTCAACCAATCAGGACGCTGACTTTTGAAACGTCACAGGAGCGCTCTTCATTCGTCCAATGGCTGACTTGATTGCACCAATTAGTGAGCTGCATCTGGAGCGTGTTGATTAGGTGCGGTAGGCAAGGCGCTCAAATTCTTGGCGGTCCAATGATGTGACGTGGTGTGATCTGATTGGTGCTTGTGACATCATGGTACTTGCCGGATGCTGGAGGAGGTCTTTTAGATTGCTGAGACGACACGTGTTTTTAAACAAAAAAATTACGTCGCCATTTCTATTTTTATCATGTAATAAAGTCTGCGATCAACTGTTTTGTTGCCCCCGTCCTAACCACGAAAATAGTTTATTATTTGGAAAAATATTTAATTATTCAAACAAATTATTTGTTCTGTGCACAGATGCAAAGACAAAATTGAATGCGTTCGAAGCTCAGAGGTGGTAATAACCTAGTATATTTAATATTAGCTGCAAAGTCATTTTAATTAATTTGCCAATGAAAGCTCAATAACATGCACGAAACAAAATCGTTTGTAACAAACTGTTATAATGTGACTTACCTTGCAACAAACTGCAGATTCTTGTATAGACATGAACGAATATTTCATCGTTTAAGCAGAAACTATCACATTTCTGATAAAATGCTTTCCATGCGTATCGACGTAGAGGTTACGTTGCAGCCAAGTTTACAATGTTTTTGACGCATAAGTTATTTGTACCACAATCATCTCACATTTTGCCTGCCTCCATATCTTGTAGAGCATTTAGCGTTTTGTCGCAAACTAAGTGCAATATACAGCGCAGCATTACTGGTACATTATCAACAAAACTCGTAAACATTAAACCTCGGAAAGTTGCTCTTCTTGGCTAAAATGCATCTTTAATGAAGACTATGCCATTGTTTTAAAATATAACAAGTTCTTACCAAACTCAAAGTGAAATGAGAAATAACGTCCTCAACCTTTTGCTGTAACAGTAACATCGTCGTTGTTTTGACTTTTGCCCTGAGCAGCCAGGGGTCAAATACCTGTGTTTCCCCCAGGAAGCAAAACTATCGAGCCTTACAAACGTTCCAGGTAAAAACAAACAAATGCATCATTTGGGTCTGTATTTATGATTTAAAGATTCAATGACGGTGAATACGATTTCCAGTGGGAATCGTTTACTACACAAACGAATAGAAATGGCATAAACTGTACAAATTAATCAGATATTTTGTCATTGCGGTTGCTTCCCTCCCGGCCAGCTTTACTTTGTGACACAAAATCATCAGAACAGGAACATCTGTTTCACAGCAACACACGTTTCACCTTAGCTGAGAACTTAGACTCACCAGATTCACATCCAATCACCTTAAAACAGAATATTATGGATAATTCAGCAAAATAATGAGCGAAAAACGTGTAGAATAAAAATGAAGAGTCACAAATGCATTCTTGCACCGAACCGTACAACTTATATATGACTGCACAGACTGACTGAAGTTCACAATACTTTACACAGCAAGACAAAATACATTGTAATGTTTTAAACTCAATTTTAATTGAAAGTCATTTGTACAACCAAAGCTTAATATCTTCCCAAGAAACAAAGCAATAAGTTTACACAAAAACTTTATGTCAAAATGGACCAACAATTTGTTCATGAAACATTTGCCTATTTAGAGGTTTGTAAATATTTCAACCCTATCTGGTGTTATTCAATTGTCCATAGGACACAGCTTACATGAAAATATCTGAGGTAATTTGTGGTTGTTCCAGCCAACATCTCCATTGACTTGAATTCTTCTTCAGTGGTTAAACCTGAATAAAAAGAACAATTAAATGGCTTGTAGGGTTTTGGGTTGTTTACTAGGACCCTATTGCCTAATGTGTTCCTACCTGACCATAGGACAATACCTCTTGGTTAGTATTGTTTATTAGAAGACATCAACACATGTAATTTAAAAGGGCTCTGGTAGCAGAGATCCTACCTAGAGCCGAGGCCAATCGCAGAATGGCAATGCAGGCAACATAGCTCACATGACATGAATAAACTAACATACCATTTTGGGGTTCACCTACAAGTTCTCAATATAATTACAGCTAATGTTTCTGTGCCACATACAAAAGTAGGAAAGCATGATCATGCGATGTATGCAAATTAGGCTTTAATCAGTCCATGCCTACCACGAACCTTGTGGTTTCCACATTATGACATGGGTCTGGATTCGAGCATTACACCCATGGTGGGAAAAAGTGGGGAAATTGGGAAGCTCCTTCCCGGGGAATTGGTCCTATTCATGGGGAAATGTTTTGTTTTTGTAACAGGAACATAGGGGATTTGCCAAAAATCGGCAGGAAATTTTTGTTGGCTTTCCAGGAAATTTGCATTTTTTCTAGCCCTGATTACACCACAATAATATTCAAGCCAAAAACATTACAGGGTGGCTTTCACCATATTGTCATTCAACGTACATGAAGTCGAAGCAAAGGTTTTGATGTATTCACCAAATTAATTTACAGTTCCAAAATTACCTAGGCTTTGTTACAAATTTATCTATGATGCCACAAGTTTTAGCAGCAGATATCTTTTAATTTGTTTAATTCAAAACAGATTTTGAGATNCACCACAATAATATTCAAGCCAAAAACATTACAGGGTGGCTTTCACCATATTGTCATTCAACGTACATGAAGTCGAAGCAAAGGTTTTGATGTATTCACCAAATTAATTTACAGTTCCAAAATTACCTAAGCTTTGTTACAAATTTATCTATAATGCCACAAGTTTTAGTAGCAGATATCTTTCAATTTGTTTAATTCAAAAAAGATTTTGTGATTATAACAAACTATAGCACAATTTTCAAACTTAAAAGTGCGAACAGGTCAAGTGCTGCTAATTGAGTTCAACACAGCAATCAACACATCCCAAGGACATGTTCTCAAATCTGAATTTTGTCCAGTTTTGACCTCGTTAAATAATTTAAACCAATTTGGATGCTATCAGGGAAATGGCCGGGGCTGTAGGATCACACAAATCAAACAACAAACCACAATTGTCCAACTTTAGCGGGCACTAGAGTGGGCTGCAGGGAAACCGTTTGGGTTTTTATGCTTGTGCATCCCCAGGACTCAAACTTCCATCTCTTTAAGTTTCAATCAAAAAAAGTGCTGCATGATCTACTTCCGAGGTCGACAAAACCCCTGGATCCACATGCAGCTCTTTCATCTCTCTTTCTGGCTCCTGTGACTCAAAGAAACAACAATGTGATTGACATGCAAAATGGCTTACTCTGTAGTATTTTATGTTACAACTAATAATTAACTAAAACAATATTAAAACTATGAAAACATAGTAAAATGACAGTTTTGTAGGCAAATATCAACAAACTAGAAGGGTGGCTTTCATCATTTTGCCATTCCACACACCATACCACATTTTGAAAAGGATGCATTTTAATTAATTTTTTTGGTCGAATAGTAACCTAAGCTTTATTATGAAATGATTGTTTCTGAAGGCAAAAGTTACTTTCAAGTCTGTTGCAGGGTTTTATTTTATAGCAATCTAAAAATACAGAACAAATCCTTCATCATTTTTGTAAATATTTTAACAATCAATTTTGCGAAACCTCAAGTTCAATTTTGCTCAGTTGGGAGTAGAACCATCAACAAATGCTGGTTGCATCACTGACCGAAAACTTTCTTCGTAACAGCTGACCTGTCAATTGCAGTTGCACTGTTTCTTAATTTACCAACCGCACAAGTTCCAATAAAATCAAAAGTATTTCATGACCACTCCTAAACAAGTTCATCCACATTTACAAACAATTATATTTATAGTGTCCATTACCATAGTGACCAGCTTGGACAAATGTTATGAAACAAGTCCCACATTCATGCCATTGTTCACAAACTCTTGATGACTTTCATATTTGAGCAAAAATTCCAACCAACTCACAAATGTTTTTTCCACCCTACACAATTTAGCCTGACAAACTCATTACATTAAACTTTCATATCTGATGGAGTTTAGAAGCATGGGTAGAAGAAGTTCTCCAGTAAAAATTAAACTGATAAAGCCACAAAATTTCAACACTAGAGCAATATATAAGAATAAACAAACAAACATGCATTTTGCATTTTTTTCTAGATTTGTATTTTCCATAAATGCAATCTTAAGTAAGAGGGAATGGAAACAAACAAATTTTTCTATTTTTAAGGAATAACAAATGAATAAGTATGTTTAAGTCCTATTAAAAGACAGGTTTAGGAAAGAAAAATATCTTACCACAAAAACAGACAAATTAAAAATAAAACATTACAAGATGGCAACCCAATATCTACCCACTAATTCACCACAACTGTTATTTATTAAATGCACCAAAATCTCAGTTTCAACCATAAAATCAGCAAAGGTAGTTGAACAGCAGTTGATGTGACAATGAATGACATCCCCATGTTTACTCACACTGTCAGACCAACACAGTGTGACATCGAGGATCAGTTACCACACTAGGGCTTTTATTAATAAATTGAAACTTCAGTGACCCTTTGCACAAATGCTAACTAATGCCACATGTTAGAGAAAAATTACAACAAGACCTGTTTGAAAAAACATGCATAATGAAAAACCATCAGAATCAAAATCACTACTCTACACACCATGGTGCGCATAGCAGCCAGCAACTATAAATTTACCCACAATGAGGTTAATAGTTAACACCACTTTAATTGACTTTTGGAAAAAAATACATAGCTCACTTTTGTCTGCAGGTAATAGTTTACAACAGTGCAAACACAAAATTGCTATATAAACGAAAAATTGATGGTCACCGAAGAATCATTAATGGAGAAATAATTGAATACAACCAAACTCTTGACATTAATTCACAATTATCACTTGGGTAACAACAGAGAAAATCATCTGAACAACCAGGACCTAATTACAACTATTTCAATTGCCTGGAAATACATGCTCCACGTACAATCACAGTGGCACAATCTGCCGGCTACGAAAGTATTTAACCACTTGATGGGGCTAGCAGGGCAATGACCCAAACTTGGTGTCAGACAAACCACAATGAAACAATTCGCTGTCTATTAATTTGTTACCTTATTTTGACATTGTTCTATAGTTTGACCATTTTAGGGGGCTAACATGCCAACCATCAGAACCGGAGCGTCAAACGATCCAGCTCCAAAACAATCCAACAATCAAGATTTGACCCATTGTGGAGCAGGTGGGGGTAACTGCCAGGGTAAGTTCTAACAAAACTGATCACACACCACTGTGACTTTATCTACCAACTGTGAAAGTTTCATCCAAATCCGTCAAACATTACATGACAAAATAGCATGGACAAGCTGCAGATGAGAAAAAAAGAGTAAAACAAAATAATGCCAATGGTCGAATGGGTGACAAGTAGCTCAGAAAACAACAACAACAATGCCCTGTTACAAGATTAGGAAAACAAAACTATTAAATGTATAGTGTTTGACTCAAAACAGACTACAAAGTTGTAACATAGCAATGTACCTCTTTTAGTGTATGTTTAAATTCATGGTTGTTAATACACAAACCTTTAAAAACAAATGGTTGGAACGTACACAAACAAGCAAGTTTAACTTCATTTAAAGCTGTAGTACTCCAGCTCCCAAAAAACACTGTTTCACCAATGGCTGCTTGAAACTTTATGATGTGTTAGTCAGCTCTTTGTCAACCCTGTGACAAGATTTGCAAAAAAAATGATGTAACACACAAAAAAGCCTCTCTGACAGGGGTGGTACTAAACACAGCATGGTACCACACAAGACCACATATGTAAGTATATAAAACCTCATGGGGGTATCTGGGGTATGAGAACCCATTGTGTACAAGAGAAACTGTTAAAGGATATGAAGCTCCATAGGAGTATACAAGACCCAATAGAACAAAATAAGATCGGAGGATATGAGACCCCATTGGAGGATATAAGACTGACCCCATCTGAGAGTAAACCAACAAGCTTTGTCTTTTTTTTTCTCAAAAAGATCATCAAGCAACCAAAAATCGATCAAATGTCGTTTACCACCTGACATGCAACTACTGTTGCGCATCCTACATTTCCGAAACGCTTTAAATTTAATAACAAGGGTTGAAGAACATCGAATGGATCTAAAATTGGAAATGTGTTGGCATATACAATCCAATGGTCTTATACACTCCCATCCATGGGTTCTTGCATTCTTCCACGGGGGTCTCATATCCTCCAATGAGTCCTCATTTTTTCCCTTGGGGTATTTTTGTTATATTGGGTCTTGAATACTCCCATGGAGCTTCATATCCTCCAACAGGTTCTCATACTCTAGATACCACCATGAGGTCTTATATACTCACATGTGGGGTAACATGCGGTCTTGTGTGGTACCACTGGTTTTAAGACTGAATAAAGGTGGTAACAGTCAGACATTCTTTGATGTTATGGATAAAACCTGTGGGAAACTAATTCAATTTACCAAGCGTCCATCTCCTTGACATATTCATAGTGAACACAGCAAACTATGTCATGGTTTGCTCACAGCATTAGGCTAAAATGATGACATCAATGCCAAAATATATTCCTATCCTGTCATGATTGTTTGTTAGGTGGTTCCGACGCAGACATTATACTCAGACATGGGGTCGAATACACGTTACATGCATTCGAATACTTTACGAATACTCCCCTAGCTGTATTCGTATTCATGAATATTTACGTGGTTTTAGAGTGCCAGCAATTCGAATTGTATTCGAATGAACCTATTCATGTATTCGTATTCAAGAATACATCAAAAACTTCGGACTGTAACAATTCGAATTGTATTCGAATTATTTAATTCTTGTATTCGTATTCATGAATTCTTTTAAAAATTTGAGAGACAAACGATTCGAATTGNTTTGTATTCATGAATTCTTTTAAAAATTTGAGAGACAAACGATTCGAATTGTATTCAAATAAATGGCCTCATGTATTCGTATCGAATGAGTTCACGCACGTATTCGTATTCGTGAATAGATGCTTTGAATATCAGCATTGACTATTTGAATTGTTATCAAATAAATTGACGCTTGTAATCCTATTCGTGAATAGGTCCTTTGAATATCAGCACTGACTATTCGAATTGTAATCATGCGTTTTTAAACGAAAGCAAAAAGTATTCGAATACAGCACGTTCGGAGTAAAACCTGTATTCGAATGCATTCGAATATGAATGACGAATACGAATTGCCCCATGTCTGCTTGGTACATGCTCGACCAAAATCTGCTAGAGCAAATAATAATGAGCAAAAGTTCAAATAAGGTTTTAAGTTAGGACTCAAATATCATCAAATGCTTTCCTAAGAAAGAAGATTTTGCCATACATACAGGGCTCACCTTAGAGAAAAGGCCTAATATATTGTTATGTCATACATGTGGGATGTCATATTTTGCAGAGCATGCTTGACTGAAAATAAAGCAGTAACATAAAATGGTTGGTGCTCAACCAACAGAACACTTACAGTTTTGGCATTAATCTATAATGTAGCTTTTATCTGTAGATAATAGAGAGTTAGTAAG
>QXVZ01034101.1:0-13091 GCA_008931825.1 Phallusia fumigata
CTATGATTCATCATTTTTTAAAGTCAAATAAACCAAGTGTTTGATGTCACCAAACAGTTGAGGGGTTATCATATTTGCTGTTTATAAGGTTGTTGGATTTAAATTCTTTATCAGTGTCAAGTTAGCAAAAGGTTTTTCTTCATAGTTAAATCTGGTCATGTTATGGGTTAAAGTCTTTAGAACCTTGATGGACCATATTTAGTAGTTCTAATTATTTTATCTTTGCCTTAACTATTTTCTTTATCGCTGTAGGGCCAGTGGTCAATATACTTTAATCACATGTACCTGCCAGAAGGAGACCATTTTCGTTTTCGAAGATCCTATCCAATTCCAGGTTCCCAGTTTGTCCTGAAACATTTAGATGGAACATTCCTTAAGTTATCTCCCCAAGGCAGTTTTAAAGGTAGTGGTACATATTTGTAGTTATTCTGGGTTTTGTTTTCTTCTTGAACAAATGTATGGGGTTTTAAAAACCTGAAAAGCCACTGTTTTGCACACACTGAAAAATGTTGGTTTGTGTGATATAGACAGCCAGGGCTAGAAAAAACGCAAATTTTCCGAGAAGCCAACAAAAATTTCCTGCCAGTTGCTATGCATAACAGGAATAATGAATAAATAGAAACTGGCACAATAGCGTAGTTCCGCCGCAATATTTATTCAGCCAAAAACATTCCTGAAAGTAAGAGAGCTGCATCCATGTATTGTGGTTTGAATTAATATTTTCTAATTATGGCAGACTAAGATGTGTGACAACCTATTTATTAGAATTTTGTTTGTTGGATATGTAAACTTTTATAGGTATTGCCCCCGATACATCGGTAATTGTTAGAATTCATTCCCCGGCAATTGCTGCACGCTGTTATGTCCTTCCACGTTGGTATGTAACAGCACCAAGTTGCCAGCCAAGGATTATTAAGTCAACTGATGATGAGGAACTCACATTTGTAAGTGACTTTAATCATCCCTCTCAATGGAAAAGAGGCGACAACGATAATTCTGATCCATTTACTCCTGCACGTCGTCTGACCAAGTGAGTGGCACTGTTGCATAGAATTATACATTGATCAAAACCATGTTTAAAAACTGTGTGTTTTGGCTTTATACAGTATACCCGAAACTTTTTAGAAATGAACAAGTTGTCTACATCAGGGCTTCTCAAACTTTCTTGCTCTGCAACCCCATTTTTAGAAAAGAAATTTCTACGTGACCCCTTTAAGGGTATAGCCTATACATGTGAATGATGTTCAAACAATAAACGTCCCATTGCAAATCTCAAGTGGCATTTTTGTAAACAGTGAATGTATTCAGTGAAATGTTAGGTGAAAACAGTTCTTTGTGATGTCATAACTACTTTAACAATATCAATGGCATAGTACAGAGAAATAGCCAAGCTATCCAGGGCAAAGGCATAACAACTTAACAATGACGAAACCGGCCAAGAAAATGATTTAGTACGCACGTATACCAATTATTGTGACAATGACATAATACTGCATGATGTTTCGCGACCCCAAACCACAGTTTGAGAAGCCCTGGTCTACATGAACACCCTTATCAATGTTTTTAAACTCATTTTTACTCTTCAGTTACAATGTTTTGGACGAAGGAGAGTCACCAGCACGAATAATCCCCAAACCAATCTTTTCATCAATAAGTAGTGATGACACAGTTGACCTGTCATCTGGAAAGTGGAGTTTATGCAACTTACCACCGGAGTTTAGCACAGAAATTAGGAAATTTGGTGGTATGTTTATCTCCCTACCCTGAATTTGGGGTAAAATTCCCTTAAGTTTTGTCTGTAGTTTTTTCTGTACCTCTGTTTTATCCCTAACCTGCTTGGATATGGGTAAAAAATTAGTATGCCTATTTGGTAACCAGTCACATTCAAAAAGTTCGTTTTGAGTCATTTGTAACAACTTACTGGCACGGCATTTTGTAAGGTTCAAGATTTGTTTACTTGGAATGACTTTATGCATTTCAGAAGTGTTTGGTATCAGCGTTCTCCCTGAGAAGGAGCCATGCCCCCCAACCCACGCAATCCAGTTTGTCCGTGGCCAAATACCTGACATACCTCACAGTGACGAAGCATATCTTTTAAAAATTGAGGGTGCCAAGTAAGTATAAACTTGTCGATTGTCATCCAAAACTGTAAAATTTCTTTGATTTGTGCATCTGACAAACCAGGAAAATTGATAAATTCGTAAACTTGACTGTTGCTGTTACATCAAGAGGCTAGTTTTAACAGATTAACATGCATTGTTGTGTTGCATGTATCATTTTGTATCTTTCATACAAAATTTGCTCCTGGTTTAGAAAGATGTGCTTAGTTTTAGTTCACAAGAATATGGTGCTTTGTTTGCACCTGTATATTATGACGTCACAATTGTGCCACATTGGCGTTGCCTTTTGTTTGTCATGTAGTCGGCAGTTCTTACTCTATTTCTACAATGTGTAACATGTCCTTCCTGCAAAACTATACACATAACTTGTATTGTTATTTTGCCTTAAGTTTGGATTGACACCNTGTTTTCTTCTTGAACAAATGTATGGGGTTTTAAAAACCTGAAAAGCCACTGTTTTGCACACACTGAAAAATGTTGGTTTGTGTGATATAGACAGCCAGGGCTAGAAAAAACGCAAATTTTCCGAGAAGCCAACAAAAATTTCCTGCCAGTTGCTATGCATAACAGGAATAATGAATAAATAGAAACTGGCACAATAGCGTAGTTCCGCCGCAATATTTATTCAGCCAAAAACATTCCTGAAAGTAAGAGAGCTGCATCCATGTATTGTGGTTTGAATTAATATTTTCTAATTATGGCAGACTAAGATGTGTGACAACCTATTTATTAGAATTTTGTTTGTTGGATATGTAAACTTTTATAGGTATTGCCCCCGATACATCGGTAATTGTTAGAATTCATTCCCCGGCAATTGCTGCACGCTGTTATGTCCTTCCACGTTGGTATGTAACAGCACCAAGTTGCCAGCCAAGGATTATTAAGTCAACTGATGATGAGGAACTCACATTTGTAAGTGACTTTAATCATCCCTCTCAATGGAAAAGAGGCGACAACGATAATTCTGATCCATTTACTCCTGCACGTCGTCTGACCAAGTGAGTGGCACTGTTGCATAGAATTATACATTGATCAAAACCATGTTTAAAAACTGTGTGTTTTGGCTTTATACAGTATACCCGAAACTTTTTAGAAATGAACAAGTTGTCTACATCAGGGCTTCTCAAACTTTCTTGCTCTGCAACCCCATTTTTAGAAAAGAAATTTCTACGTGACCCCTTTAAGGGTATAGCCTATACATGTGAATGATGTTCAAACAATAAACGTCCCATTGCAAATCTCAAGTGGCATTTTTGTAAACAGTGAATGTATTCAGTGAAATGTTAGGTGAAAACAGTTCTTTGTGATGTCATAACTACTTTAACAATATCAATGGCATAGTACAGAGAAATAGCCAAGCTATCCAGGGCAAAGGCATAACAACTTAACAATGACGAAACCGGCCAAGAAAATGATTTAGTACGCACGTATACCAATTATTGTGACAATGACATAATACTGCATGATGTTTCGCGACCCCAAACCACAGTTTGAGAAGCCCTGGTCTACATGAACACCCTTATCGATGTTTTTAAACTCATTTTTACTCTTCAGTTACAATGTTTTGGACGAAGGAGAGTCACCAGCACGAATAATCCCCAAACCAATCTTTTCATCAATAAGTAGTGATGACACAGTTGACCTGTCATCTGGAAAGTGGAGTTTATGCAACTCACCACCGGAGTTTAGCACAGAAATTAGGAAATTTGGTGGTATGTTTATCTCCCTACCCTGAATTTGGGGTAAAATTCCCTTAAGTTTTGTCTGTAGTTTTTTCTGTACCTCTGTTTTATCCCTAACCTGCTTGGATATGGGTAAAAAAATAGTATGCCTATTTGGTAACCAGTCACATTCAAAAAGTTCGTTTTGAGTCATTTGTAACAACTTACTGGCACGGCATTTTGTAAGGTTCAAGATTTGTTAACTTGGAATGACTTTATGCATTTCAGAAGTGTTTGGTATCAGCGTTCTCCCTGAGAAGGAGCCATGCCCCCCAACCCACGCAATCCAGTTTGTCCGTGGCCAAATACCTGACATACCTCACAGTGACGAAGCATATCTTTTAAAAATTGAGGGTGCCAAGTAAGTGTAAACTTGTCGATTGTCATCCAAAATTGTAAAATGTCTTTGATTTGTGCATCTGACAAACCCAGAAAAATTGATAAATTTGTAAACTTGGTTGTTGCTGTAACATCAAGAGGCTACTTTTAACAGATTAACATGCATTGTTGTGTTGCATGTATCATTTTGTATCTTTCATACAAAATTTACTCCTGGTTTAGAAACGTGTGCTTGGTTTTAGTTCCCAAGAATATGGTGCTTTGTTTGCACCTGTATATTATGACGTCATAATTGTGCCACATTGGCGTCACAATGTTCCATTGTCTTTTGTTTGTCATGTAGTCGGCAGTTCTTACTCTATTTCTACAATGTGTAACATGTCCTTCCTGCAAAACTATACACATAACTTGTATTGTTATTTTGCCTTAAGTTTGGATTGACACCTATACCTGGGACTGTTTTGCTAAACCAGTGTTTTATAACCAGTGGTGCGGGTCGGCATTCCAGGGTGGATGCAAAACCACTCGCGCCTAAAATTGAACTACATTCTTGGTTGTATTTGTATTTAATTCAGAAAATAAAAAAGTTATTCAATCGAAATTAATCTTACTGGAACTAGGTAGTACACGGCGACAATGCGTTGTCTCCAAGCGGTACGCTATCACAAAATGTTTGAACAACTGCCTTAAACATTGGCATGGCATGTCTTTGCGTCTGTTTGAAATTTTCCATGTGTTTTGTTTACTTTCAGGCCGTCCATTACGGTGCAGGCTACTCACCCAGTCGGAGTTTTCTATGCATTGCAGTCGTTAAAATCACTCGCTATAACCAAAGAAGGAACAATCGGTCATATAGTGCCCACCGCAGTCGTTAAGGTAACCCATTCATTGTTTCCATCTATATTTACGTGTTTAAATATTTTGACAAAGATATGCAAAGGAGCCCTCATTTGTAAATGCTTTTCCGCAAGGCCCGCATACTTATCCACACAGAAATAAGCCTTCCTTAAGAGGCTGTGGTGCCAAATCTCACTCTGATCATTAATCCATTACAAGCTTAGTGCATAGTGTACCATTGTTCCCTGTATGCTGCAGGTTTCAGAACTCTTCGCTATTACGATTCATTTTCAAACCTGTTTCGTCGCCAACCTTTCCTACCGCCAGTTGGTCACCGGAAGCGAACATTTCAATATCTATATTTCCACTAAATCGCTTTACATTGCAGGACGCGCCTCGATTCGGATACAGAGGTTTGCATCTCGACGTCGCTCGCAACTTTTTGCCCGTTGATGACGTCATCGGCATCCTGGAGGTACGCGTAGAAGTTAGCAAAGAAATACAAACCAATGACTTGTTAAAAACTGGTCCGTGAAAGTTGTTCTCGCTTTTCATTGTTAGATGCTGGACTCTGTACCACTGCGGTCTAAGTATACAATGTATTACGGGCATGTGTGTGTTGACGTTGCCACAGCGTTGCAAAACTGAATTGTTGTTTGGAGAATGTGTTGGTTACCAGTGACCGCACAAGCAAAACATACAGACTCAGCTAAAAATGACGCGAAATGTTTCAGCTAATTATTATTGGTCTTCTTCCAACGGGACAAGTTATTTTTTACTTTTTTCACTCACGCCGGTTTGTTCTTCCCCTTTTTTGCCAGGAAAAGGTTGTTAATTGTATTTTTAAGCGTGGTTTGAGAAAAAATCGTGCAGGTATATTCCTAAGCACGTGCTAAATGGAAACACACACAACGTTAAATTCGATCTGGCCTGTAAGCAATTAAGAACCATCTCGTTTTGTAACGGCACGCTCCTATTCAGGCAACGAAACTTTCCAAAGACTATTACCTCTCCACAATTTTCTAACTTTTTATTTGTCTCATGTATTTTACCATTTGTGTGATGTGAAACAAGCAATTGGAAGTTTCTTGCATAGTCGTGGTCGTTTCTTCATATAGGTGTTTTTCGTGTTTCACCAGGTGATGGCGACGTACAAGCTCAACAAACTGCACATGCATCTCACTGACGATGAAGCATGGAGACTGGAAATTCCTGATCTACCCGAACTCACACAAGTGGGCGCACGAAGGTACGAAATATAAACTAGGTTGTTTACCATAAACTGTGACATGTCATAATAGAGAAGATAAACATAAGGTGCAATGCAAACGCTCTTTCTATGTCATTCTAGAAGTTCTCCTGTGTTTATTAACGCAAGGACAGAGAAACTACTTATTCGTCTCAGCAGCTGAATGACTTAAAACGTTTTTTTTTCGAGATTTTGAATGTCGAATCAAAACGTTACATTATTTTTGGTTGGCTATCGTGCAAAATCGTCAGCAGCAAGCCACGACATAGAACCAAATCCCTCCATGTCACACAACCTTACTTAGACGAGCGATCGTTACACAGTAGTTACTCGGGAGTAATTGCGCTGCGCTGGAGGTAAATGCTTGCAAGGACCTCCTCGAATTTGACATAACAGCGCTGTACACAAAAATGCTTTCAGCGTCATACAAATGTATTACTTAACATGTCTTCAGCCGTAACTACTAATTCAGCTAATGTTTTGTTGCCTTATCAACCCAAAGTAGATGTTATGGCGTTAGAATTGCACACTCTATCGCAGTATTTTGCGCGATGCCATTTCCGTGAAGTAATGTATCCAAGCTTGCAAGGAAGTAAATCATTCCAAACAGGTTTTGTTTGCTATAGGTCCTTGTTGATTTTCTGGTATCAAGTTATTTCGCATGTTTCAATCACTACTACAGTGGTTTTAATCAGGCAATGGCTATGTGTGTACTGTATCATTACTAGCGCTTAAATTCCTAATGCGATTGGTTTGACAGCGAGTCAGTTTGCAAATCCTAACACAGGTGTGGGTCTTTTTTTTGAACTTTGTTCCCCAGTTTCATTAACTGGAGTGTCTTTTAATACCAACGTGGCGTGTTGAGCGTAATGGTATGATGTTGATTCAAGTTAAGTTAGGCATTGTATTGTAATGTTAAGTCCTTTCATTCGGTAGAGGTGTAATATTGGTTGAGTTTTTTGACTGAATGCGTTTTGACCAACTTAGCAGTCGTCGTAAACATGGTTTGAATCTAATGTAAATATCATAGGTCACAACTGTGACACTGTCTTATTTGCCTTTTGCACCAAATCCTAAAGCTAATACGCCGCGTTGAATAAACCGGCTCTATACAGTGCAAACATGCTCGTATTTACTATAGATCGGTTTATTTGACGTATACACAATATTTTTTGACGGGTCAACCGGTTAGGGTACATAAATCGCTGGATCAAAACGTCAGTGCTACATCATAGACGACATGCCGTCCTATTTGCTCAAGATGTTGGCAAACCCAAAACCGAGCGTAATTCTTCGGAACCCTCGAGTTTTATCATGTAAACTATGTCTTGTTGGTTCAGATAAATGTTTGCTCGAACTGTCGCCGGTGATTGACAGGCGTTTTGTCAGCTCGTAGAAACGTGGCTGGATTTCGTTGCTACGTACGTTTAAATTACGAACGTTTTCACAAGCTTAGGGCTGGTTGCAGCCACGCCACTTGTTACACAAGTGAGCACAGATCAATAGGAACAGAGTTTGACATAAGCCGAAGGGCACCAACCTTACCACCACTGAGCAATAAGCATCAAAGCCGCCACCTTATCGAAACACAGTTCATCCTGAGAGCTTGTATCAAGTGAACTTGAAAATGTTCCAACAATCGCTGTTTGTCATCATCAGTGCAGAAAATGCTGGAACATTTGCGTTACAATGTATTCACTGTATACAAGCTCTCTGGCAGTTATATGTATAACTGCTCCTTTGATCCGCTTCTTTTGTTGCTAAGTTTATAAGATGCCGCCCTCTGAAAATGACGACAGCCATTTCTGGAAACACCTAAATTCAATAACTATATTTTTAAGTGTTGTTTGCACGGCGACCATCTTACCCTTCCATGTATTTTGTGCAAGGCTGTCATATTTACATTGTGGTATTCCTTGCAGATGTCATACAGAGGACGAATCTGACTGTCTGTTCCCTGCTTTGGGATCAGGACCTTTTGACACTAAGCCAGGTATGAGTTTGCTTAGAACTGTGAAACTTAACATTTTTAATTGTGGGCACCCATTCGAAATCACTAACCACGTCTCGTATCCTCTTCTGTAATTTCCAATGTCGATGACGTCACTGCTTTATGTTTCTGCGTTCAGTAAGCTAAAGATAAAACGAAGAGGTCGCTTTACTTGTCTCACAAAATGTATTAGAATATGAACACGTAAATTACTTGGTGTGACATGAATTTGTACCTTACCTGCCAAGCGTGTCATACTTGCCAGGGCTTGCCGACCAGTATGTTTTGGATGCAGTAAAGTATCCATCCTAATGATTTAGCATTCTTGTACCCCTAGGAACAGATCTTGCACCCCCTAAGGGCCTGTTGTTCACTGGACATAATGTTTTGTGAGTAAGGATTAAAACGTATTCGATGTTAGACTTATAAACAAACATACCGTACACTACAAATCCAACTTATGAAATAACGTAATGTGATGTCAAAAAAATTGTGGGATGTTTTCGATTAGTTAAAGCGGCCGGTGCGATTTACATGGTATTTTTCCTTCAATGCATTAGTACATGCGTGGTCGATGTTGGTAGTTATGGAGTGGCAAAAATGGCTTGTCGCCCACGCCTTGTAACAGTTATAGATATTGTAAACATGAACACACCGGAATACCTTTACCTTATCATTTTCTCGTTACACTCAACAGACACTTTTAACTCGGTAGTTTTTGTTTAGAAAAACCCTATGCAAACTCTGATAATTGGAGTTTCAATGCGTAAAAAAATACAGGTCCATGTTAAGGGATTTTCAGCATTAGCTCAGCCGTTTCACTTCCCGTCGAAACAACTGATCCCACAGTTTCGATCTTAATTTATCACTGCACGATTTCCACGCTTTGATACCAGCCTGGTTTGAGCGAATCTGTTTTAGTTTGCAATGAGCAGATACAAGTCAGTACTTGTGTGTAAAACATTTTTTACGTTTCGACAAACGCTGTTGTCATCATCAGGAATGACTCGTAGAAAATGTTTTACACACAAGTACTGGCTTGTATCTTCTTGTTAAGAATATTTAAAACCATCAATTGTGTGCCTGTGTTTTAGTTTGGTTTTCAGACTTGCCGATTAAAATTGCAGGTTTTTTATCAATATTGTGCTTGCTGCATCAAACATTCTTAGCCTAAAGATAAAAAGCATACGAATTCGCCGTATATGTTTACACAAAGCCATCCGAAACCAACATATAATACCCAAGTTCTGTGTGAATACTATAGGGACCATCAGACAAATATATTGTTTGGCCGAGCTCCCAGCATCTCATGTTATTGCTCTGTGCTCGGTTTGGTTTTATGACATCACACACATACATTTTATATATTACGTAATAATGGATAAGATTAGTATTTTTGTTCTTTAATACCACAATTTTCACGTGTTCGACTTTTTGAAGAGGTGGCCGATTGAAAGGAAAAACTTCAGTTTGTTTGAAATTCGCTGAATATTAAACCAGGTTTAGTCGGTTTTGTTGTGGTTCCGGCCAATGAAAACGGCGATGTTCTGTACCAAGTACTTGGGTAGTGACTAGGCACATTTTACTGCTTCTCAACCTGTTTTACTCCCTGGATCCCTTTATTCAAAGCTTAATTCCCCCCTCCGGAAATTTAGTTGGTAGATAGTATGTTTATGTCAGTATATTAGGAATAAGAACTTAGGGAATTCCCCCTGGTTGAGAACCCCAAACTTACCTTAGCTTTTGTCGTTTGCAGGGAGCGGGTATTTCAGCACCGAGGATTACAAGAAGCTGTTACGAGCGGCTGTCGCGAACCACATCGAGTTGATTCCGGAAATCGACATGCCAGGTCACTCACATGCGGCCATCAAGTCAATGGAAGCGAGGTACAATAACATATAAGCGCTTTGTGGCTACTAAATATGTTGGTTTTGTAGGTAAAGCGCCTTTTGTCTGCGTAGGAACTGAATTATGATAACTGGTCGCTTGTGTTTATAGCATGGTTTCAGGGTTCTTGGATCCTGTCTATCCATTTCAAACCAGCCGTGTTTCAGTCTCACAAAGAGATATAAGATTATAATCCAGTAACTGTAGCCTAAACGACTTTTGACATTTTTGGCTTAGGTCTTTGGAAAAATTACCACTTTGTTAAAGTCATAGTAGCGAAGCTGTGCTTCATACGCAAAGTAACCCAACAGTTTAAGTAGTGGTTCTAAAACTTTCTCAACTTTAAACCGATTCTCAAAGCTAAGAATCCCCCACCGGAAATTTAGTTTGTAAATATTGTGTTTACATGTCAGAATATTAGGAAGATAAACTAAGGCTTACAATTGATAAACTCTCATACTCTACTATTCCCCTGGTGGGAAATTTCCCCCCTTTTGGACCCCTGCTCTCAAGATACATACTTTTATAGGACGTCCGTTGGATAATTTTCTGTTTAAATCCCAACTTTATATTTGTATCGAATCAACCAAGCGATCGACAACATGGAGGTTCCTGCTATAAAAAAGGACACTTTATCTATAAAACGTTTTTAACAATTTGTTTTATTGTTGTATGTTGCAGGTATTATCGGTTCATGAAAACGCGTGACGAAGCAAAGGCAACCGAATATCTTCTGAGCGATTTTGACGATGTTTCGCCTGCCATGTCGGTTCAGCACTTCAGAAACAATGCCATGAACCCGTGTATGCCTTCTACATACAGGTAGGTGTGCGGCTACATCATAGAACTCGTGTTTATACTAGTCGAGTACAGAGTTGTTTGCATTATCACATGTAAACGAGTACTTTGCGAGTATCTAGTGTTTTGCGAAAATTCCAGTAAAATACCTAGTATTCTGCAAAAACATTGGTAAGTATCGAGTACTTTGCAAAAATACTTTTTGTGGATCGATTACTTCGTAAAAATACTAGTAAAGTGTCGAGTATTTTGCAAAAATACCCGTTAAGTATTGCATCTTCCACAAAATACTAGTAAAGTATCGAGTATTTTGCAAAAATACCAGTAAAGTAGTAGGCAGTGTGAAAATAATAGTCAAGTAGCAAGTAATTGGTGTCAAGAATCGTGAAGCAACATGAACCTAAATGTACTTTGCAAACGAAATCTTCAACTTAATCTCACGAATTCAACGTCCGTTTCTTTACCGCTTATAACAACAGTTTTTAAGCCGCAACCGTCGTGGTGAAGTTCAACACACATTAGATAAGCATTTATTGAACACCGAACAAAAACTGTTGATTACAACAAACTCTTTCTCGCACGTTTTTGTGTATTTAGTGTGGCCTCATGTCATCATGAAAATTCAATACGGGCGATAGCGGCGTGAATTTCAAACATGGCATGACTTTTCAGTTTCTTAACAATGAACTACTGATGACATTGTGTGCTTGGCAGTTTAGTCTGGGCAAAAGCCAACCCTTTTAAAGCTGAATGATTTGTTATGTTAGCTGTTCTCGTTAACAACCATTCGTGTATGACAACACAATGCCTAAGTAATTGACGTACAATGACTGCCACGGTAGATTAAATATTAGTTCTGGCATCTAAATTGCACCTACTTGTGTCGAGACTTCATTTATGATTATGCTCCTACAAAATGGATTGTGTGCCGCGATTTTCAGTTTCAGATGTGGGTCCTCTGCCAAAAGGAAGTTGTTCTCACTCTTAGTCAAAATTTGTTCAACCCAGCGAACCAACGAGTTGAACGAACTTTTTGCCTTGTAAATACTGGACACATAAAGGAAGTTTTTCCAGTAAATAGAACAAACTATTTTCCAGGGTTTCTTCAACAAAACCACAAGTCCAATAAACAAGGACATTAAGTGAATCCTGAAACTCTTACCTTCTGTGTGTTGACTAAGTAGCACCAGGAAAAGGTCCCTGGATCTCTGTGTGGTTACCTCTGTCTTGCATGGTGCGAATTTGAAGGCAAACCCTACAGTTTGGCTTTGTTCTTGACATAAGACGATTTAGTGACGGGTGTCAATCAAAGTAATTCTAATGAAATCCAAATTGATTTTAAAGTTTGTTACGTATCGCCTTTTCCTATGTTCCGCAACGNTGTTACGTATCGCCTTTTCCTATGTTCCGCAACGTTGTTTCTGTGACGTCACATATTTAAACATAAAAATTCGGCGGCATACTTCGAACTGCGTTTTACGCAAACGCAACCTTTCAAAGATTATTTTCGTGTGGTTACAAAACTGACTTGTAGTCGTGGGCAGCTGTTTTCTATTCCGCTGTGGTCTATATTGTTCTGGGAAATCATCTTGAAGTCCCAGCGAACCCATGGTTGATGTCACCCACTTCCGAAACCAAAACAAATCGAATAGAAATTTCAGCAACACAGGCAACTCGGCAGCTGGCACATTACGACCTAAACCGCTCATGCGACAATCTGTATACAGACCATTGCCCCGCAACCGCTGCGCGCCGCAGTGTAACTGTAACCCAATAAACTTGAAACAAACAAGAAAAATTTTATCCTTGGAAGATTTCAACGTTACAACAGTTTTCGAAGATAAACTCTAGTTAGACTTCATTCTGTGCATTTTATAATGTAACGCCGCGATGGAGATTGTTATCTTCGAAAGGCTGCCGTGGCGCAAAACGCAAGTTGAGGTATGCCACCGAATTTTTGAAGTTGATGTGAGTGAAAAAAATAGGGAGCACTGGCACAGAGAAGAAAACGAAACAAAAAGGAAAACCAATGTCTCTGCAAAAAATATTTGCACTTGTAGACAGACAGGAACGCGATTTTATACACCGATTCACATTCAAGTTTTTTCTTAGGTTTGTCCAGAAAATCTTGGACACTGTGATTGACCTCC
>QXVZ01034104.1:0-14414 GCA_008931825.1 Phallusia fumigata
GTGGTGGTGTGGGTACGTGTTGAACATTTGCGTTTAACAAAATCTTCGCCACATGAAATCTTCAACTGGCAGCTTCTGGGTAGGCGTCAAAATGGGCACAAGGTTATTACCAACAACCGTGTGTGTAATTATATCGCGACAGTGGGAAAAATGCAACACAAGTTGATAACGTAGCAAAAAAGATTAACTCCTGCGAAAGAACCGTCATACTCAGCTACTTTTAACTTATTCGCTTGGGGGAAATGTGGGAATACGATTTTTTAACCGCATTTTCAAAGAAATAGGATAAAAATTTTGGCAGAAACTACATTGCAGCATAACAATATTTCCTTCTATGGATACTCACCTCATCCTGGGGCCGAGCGGCGAAAAAATCTGTTTCATAAACTCCTTTTTGGGAATAAATGGACGGATTAACTAGAGCGTTGGCTTCCGATTCGTCTCCGTAGTTCACAGTGTCACTCACACGTCTACAAGTGGTAAAAACGTTTGTTTCATTTTAGGCAAAAAACAAACCCCAATTTATGTTATGTGCAGGCAATAACATTCCGACATCAAAACTAAACATTTCCGCCCCTTGTAAATCTTAACGCTGTTTAGTATCGGCGTCGTGGCTGTTACAAAAACATTGTTTTGTCACGGTCACCAAGCCAAATAGCCTTTTTTTCTCGTTCAATCCACCAAAAGGATGAGCAGCAATCATACAAGTGGAAATCTGCACAAAATTACCGAAATAGTTTTACTTTACTTGCCCTGCCTACATTTTGCCTTGAAACAATTACCTATTATGGGGAGCTGCGAGATCCGTGCGAACAGTAGGTGTGCCGTATATTCGATAGTCATGTGTGGACACGCCTGACAGAGCACCGATCATCGACGATGACGTCATATGATGGGTAACGGCGCGATCGATTTGCTTCATGATGTTTGGGGTCTCAGGTGGTTTGCTGCCATCTACCCGCGAAAAAATAACAAGTTCACCATAAACACTGTCAGGTTTCGACACAAAGAATTCATTGCTGCCGAACGGCAAAAATGCAAAAACCTAACTTTTCGTTTTTACTCGCTGTGGCTCGTCCATGGACGAAACATTAAATTAAAATAAAGCCGGACGACATTGTTACAACTATGTCATGACCAAAACAGTGCTATTACAATTTTAAAAAAGGTTTGGTAGAATAGGGTTCGGAAATAACCCGCAGTGGTGACATAAAACGCTGCTGGCAAATGCATTGCTACACCTAAGCAGAACTTTATCACGCAGTAACCAGTTAAAAGTATTTTGAACCTTTTTCTTCGACCGTGATTGGTAACTTGTCTTTCCAGTTAAGAAAGTTGGCAAATTTCAAGTAGTCGATCAGGGGAGATTTTTCGTTCGTATTTTCTTTGGCGATATTGTCGCAGCAGTATGACATCAACAATGTCAGCATCTCGTCTTCGATGGGAACATTCAGTTGAAAGCACACATCTCGCAACTCTTGGCCGTCGATAAAGCCATCCTGGTTCTAACTTGCGAAAAATGTTTGATGAACGTTTCAAAAACAGTGCATTGCACGCCTACTAAATATTTACTATGCCAAATTAACGATATTGTGAAGTTTACCTAACCCGAAATAGGACAGTGTCGCAGTGGTAAGCGTTGAAAACTTATTGACCCACTTTGAAATACTTTACAGCAGTGTGGCGCGGACTTTTGTCACATGTAACCGTTAGAAAAAACACTCTCTTTGTGGTTTGATAGCACTGATCGTTAGATGAAAGTGTGTTGTATGAGAGCCAAGTTTATGCAACCTTTCCGAAACGAACTTAAGAGCGTTTATACGCTTGAAATTTGTTAAGGAAACGGCTAAAGTGGGTAAAACGCTATTGGTAAACTGCATATTGGTTAGTAAGTTTTTGTTCTAAAGTGGTTGACGCACACACGTCATTCTGTACCTTATCGTAATGTGCAAATGCCTGCGATAAACTGTCAAAATTGTGGTAGTTCGCTTTCTTCAGATGTTGCCTGATCGCATGTAAAACTCCCCGTTCCCTGTCCCGACCACGCAAATAAGCATCAGGCGAGCGACCGTGAATCAAATCTCCAGCCCCGTATTCGTCGGGTCTAAGCATCATCCCAAATGTGTGATCAGGTTCAACATTTAGTGTTTCTACGATGCTGAAAAAAGTTTAAACAGACATTTGTGTCATGGAATATTTTTCACTTGAAAACAGGTACTTCTGTGCATAATAGGTGCTCATTGTTGCTTCATTGTTTCTTTTGTTTGCAATAAAATACCAGATTAGTTTTATTCCTCATAAGTTTAACATCCAGTTTTTGGTTCAATCCACTCTACTCACATGGTAAAGTTTGTAGAATTTATAAACACAATATACTTACGGGTCATGAACAATTCCTAGTTGTGGCTGCGACTTTTCTCTAAAATCATCAACTCGCTTTGAGACAATCTTTGCTCCCCTTTCACTTCAAAATTTGTAAAAATTATTTACTTTCGAAGGGTTTACAACATAAACATAATTTAAAACTAGAGAGGTGGCGTTCTCTATATTTTCATTCCACATACACTACCACCTCAAAACGATGTTCTCCACATATACCATTTTTTATAACATTGGATATATATTCAATACCCGCATTACGGTCCCTAATTACCCGGCATTTTATAACATGGTTGTTTCTGCTAGCATAAACATATGGGTCCCCACACAAAAACAATTTCTGAATAGTAATGATGTTCTTAGGACGTGATCGGTTTGAAAATCAGTTTTACAGATTTAAACAAAAAGTAAAGATATCCATTTATAATCTAACTAAATCAATTTTTACATCATGTCAATTTTAATCTTAATGTCAAAAGCATGAAATAAACCCCACAGTCACACTATATCCAATTGTGTGACCTGCAGTGACCTTAAACGACCCTTTCCAACGCGGTTTCAGCAACGCGCTGTAAATCCAACAACAACATTGTGCTTTTTGACCAACCAAATATAAGCTACTGTACAAAAGAGTGCAACTGTAAATGAGAGCAAAGTTATAGTAACGTATTACCTTTTACATCGTTATTTAACAAACGCATCCCGTTAACACTACGCAATCACGTAAAGCAGTGTTGTAGTATCAACAGCTGGGATTCGTCTGTCATAAAAATGATAATTTTTTTATACCTGTTGGTACGATACATACAACTACATAGTAATGATCTATACTGACCATGCGGCAGCGAAATGGCAGGACAAAAAATAAAAACGAATAAATAAATTGCTGTGTCGCACTGTCTTCTACGTCGCAAAACAGCAAACATATAAAGGTCATCACCGCTCAATTTCAATCAGCGAAACACCCGCTTAGCCGCACCACATAAATGCCCGTTTACGTGTGAAATAGCAGCCTATCTCAAACCGCTGAGCGTTGCGTCGCTTGTGTCGTAAACTCGTCAAACACTCTCTCGCGTCATGTCGTTTTGCTTTTGAGGCAAAACAGTCAGCGTTTAAACACGCATTGCAGCTGTAAGGGTAAATACTTGCAGGATTAGCCTAAAATTATGAACAACCAATGAAAAGCACCCTAAATAAGTACATTTTAGATTTTCATACATTAGGATCAGTATGTCTGAAGTAAAGGGCATGTAAACAAAAAACTGAATATTTGGGGTTAGAAAAGTAAAAAATGGGTAAATCCAAACTAAAGTCACAAAATACTTCAAAATACTTTGCATTGTATTAACTATTAAAATAAGAAACTTGTAGGTGACTTACTTTGTTAAATATTGCCATTTTAAAAAATTTCACATTTTGGGGGCCTGTGGATGACCGATGGGTGAATTAGGGTAAAAAGTTGCAGTGCACAACTTCAGATACCCATCTATCATGTGTGATTATTTGAAGAAATTTGAACTACTCCTTTTTGACCAAAACGTGGGAACAATTTGCATTAGACAAAAAAATAAAGAAAAAACATAGTAAAAACAATATAGATGTGTCCCCTTTATNTCATAATTCCTTCATAAACTCCCCTGTTAATCTTAAAATTATCTTGATAACCTCTATTATTGTTTGTCCTATCAAGGGTGCAAATCAATTCAAAATACTGGGGGGGACTTTTAAATTTTGTGAGTAGTTTTCGTGTAAATGCTTCATATCGATTGATGGAAGGGTATGACGCCATACACAGTACAGATTTTTGATTACACAATTAATGGGTTAACTTTCGGTTGGGATAGCCTTAAAACGCCGTTAAAACTATTTGCGATCGCTTAACTGTTGCAATGCTGTTTAAAAATCACTAAAATAGTTTCAGTGCTACAGTAAACCAGCTATGAACACGCTTTAAACAGCTAATTTAGATTTTGTCCATTAATAAAATATAGTCGTGTCACTTTATCAAAACAATCGAATGCAAAATTTGGGGGTACAAATTAGTATAAGTCCCCCGTCCCTTTCGGAATTTGCGCCCATGTGTTTTCCTGATGTTTTTATTCTTACGTTGCCTGCAGTTGTTGTTTTTATTTGTATGACTGCGTGGCTCAATTTTCAGGACGATATTGACAAATACCGAATCGTTGCGGTGAGAAAATGATTCTACTTTTCATCACCGACTGCACCAGATACGATCGCAGAATCACGAATGTAGACAAAAATAAAAAGCCGTCATTTTTTGACGTTTTGTACTTTTGTTGTGAATATGTTGTATTAAATGTAATAGAAACGTTTTTGTGATTTTCAAGGACTGCTAAGCAGACTCTGAACTAATAATAGATTACATTTTCGCAGGCTTGGCAATGACTTGCATGTTCTGTTGGTCTGCGACAAGAAATAATTTATAGCAGCTGCTGTAGGCGTAACTTCATTTTGAAAGGTAAACAATGATTTTTTTTCTTTTATGGTTGTTATTGTTTTGATGGAATTTCAATGACGTTCTGCCATGTTAATTCATGTCGCTGATATCATTTTTATTAACAGTAACGTAACTGAGGCAAACGTGTAATATCGTTTAATGACTTTGGCAGAAGCCAGAGAAAGCAGAAAGGTATGTCACTGTCATGTCAGAGCTTATCTCAAAGGAATTAAAGTTTATAAATATCCTGTAACTATAGGGTAAATACAACAAAAACAGAACTGGCATTTGGCTTGAGTTTAATATAATTTTAAAAAAATGAAAGAAAAAAAGAAAGGTTTATAAGTTTGATATTTAACAACTCTATTTTCTAAATACAACACCCAAGCTGTTGGGTCTTGAATGTTGTCATCTGTACATGTTTGCAGAGGTGAGATTCCATTTTTTTGCTTAAAATGATGTAAATCCATTACCTAAACTTATCCAAAGCTGTTGGCCAGTCTATCACAAGAGGCAGCAAGACATGTATACATCCAACCAGTTGATGAATAGAATATTGTTTTAAAAATACTATTGTTAGAAACAGTGGTGCAACTAGCGGGAGGTAATGGGTGTAGGCAATGATCTACCGATAAAAAATAGTGCTAGAAAAAAGGTAAGGTAATGTTTCATATAGCAGAACTTTGAAGCATGCTTGCGTAGATTTACACATGCTCCAATTTTCATCTGTTCATGTTTGGTGTAACTGCATTCATTAACGTTTGGAGCTTTTGGAACTGCTGGTGAAAACATTATGCGATTGTGTAGAAACCTTCATTTAAATCCAACTGGCTATCAGTGGAAACAGATTTTCACTACAACGTATTAAGGCCATTTAAGGAATCTGTTATGACCGTGGACAGGTCTGAGTTGTTTGAGAGCATTCATCAGTATAATTAGGCACATTATTAACTAAATGCAGATGGAAAGGGACCTAGCATGCCGACAAACCTACCCCCCCTAGTTGCGCCCATGGGTAGAAATCTCATAAAGCCATCCCAAAATTAGATTCAATCGACCAGTTGAGACTAGATGACTGACCAGTCGATTGCAAGAGATGTGTTTGCCACACCTGGATTATGTGGTAGTGGGGTGTGTAAAACACGAGATCCCGTTATTTGTTGGGTAAAAATATCACTTTAGAATGCATGCCTGCACAACTGAAGACAGCAAAAGGGTCACAACAAAAAAATATATTTTTTGTAATCTGCATTTTAGCAAAGGTTTATATAATATGACTATAGAAGCATCAAATTATTTGGCTAAATGTTACAGCAATAATGAAAAGTGAGATCACATAGTACCACACTTACTAAAAATGGAAGTAAGAAACAAATCAAATTCATAAATTACTTATCCAACACATGCTCACATACATTTTTTGGTTTAGTGCAAAATATTTTCAAAACATCTTGTGGCCCGAATAAAGGGCTGAATGTCATGTCAACCTGCTTTTCATCAAACTTAGGTTTTCAGAAATTGTTTTTTATAAACCAAAAATTAGTGTTTGTTTATGGTCAACATTTTGAAGCTTAATTTTTTACCCACCTACTGTTCTCCGCTAGATTTTGTAGGGTTTTTCGTTGTTGTTGTTGTAAATCTTTGCTTCTTTTGTGTGTTTAACAAGTCAATGTTGTCCAACTTTGTTGTCTAACTTCTCCCGCAATATTTTAAACACTAAAAGTTCTGGTGTACATGTTGATAAGGCAAAATTGCAAATCTTGCGGACAACAATGACAAGATTAGTGAAACTAGGTTCCAGCAATAAATTTATTGGGTTTGGATGTACCGGTGGTATTAAGTACACCTTCTGTGTTTAAAGGCAATCCCAATTTTTAAATCAGGCCTGCTTTTCTCTGTTCCCCCCTCAGGAAATACATTTGTAGGGAAAATAATTTTGCTCAACAAACGATTGTCAGGAATGAATACAACGAATATTTAGGCTTCATTGGAAAACAATTGTTTGAAACTGTTACAATTTATGTATTGATGTATTGTAAACATCAAGGTTGTTGACATCTGTAATCTATGAGGGATGTTAAGGTTATTTGAGTAGATTAAATATGTTAAAAAATGTAAAAACCAGATAAGACTTAACAACTAACTTAAATCATTGTAACATTAGAAGTAGGGTATGCCATTGATCCATATCTGTTTGTAAAAACTTTGGCAATGGTTGACTACACAATATGATCTGTACATTGAGTGTGGATCTCTTAAAACATGTACTCAGGTAAACACGTAAGTGACAAGTTACTACAAAAAATATTTACATAAAATGATTAATGTCTTCAAGTAAAACTTGTTGCTGTGAAACTTACACTGTGTTGGTTGCTGGTCATTTTCTGACCAATGGCCACCACATCAAACAATCTATCTTCTGTGAAATCCTGCAGACTTTATTATTCACGGCAAACCAGTACTTGCCACACAGTAACACACTTCTGCAATATTGTATGCCAGTTTGATTTGACTGAAGATGTGCATCTTAGTGTCATTTTTACTTGAAACCTAACCAAGGTAAACAAATTTGGTAATTATTAAAACTGCATTCACATGTTTTCCTATTTTAGTAAAAGAAAGACTTCTGCTGTAGCAATTGTATAATCAGAACAAAAAACTGTTTTGTTGTTATCTGCAAATAATTTTGTGCATAACTAACTTTTTATGATTTACAGCTAGATTTTAGGAAAGTGGTAGTAATATCATTTTAAATGTGTTGTATTAGTGCAATAAATGTGCTTGATGATGTGTGACTAAAATTTCAAAACTATTTGCAAGTAAGTAATACGAACTTAACTAACGTCCTTCTGCACTACACGTATTTTGTCATATTTGCTGTTTTTGTTCTGTCAATTGTCTTTTTTTAATATGGGTCCCCCTTTTCTGAATTTCTGAAGCATAAAACTTTTACAGCTAAAAGATATGGTGATGGTGGTTTTATTGACCCCATAGTTCCTTTACCTGTCGGTCCGCGGGTCAATTACTAACCAATGTCTAAATTAGATAAAAATTGTGCAGTTTGTAAAACAAACCATTTTAGTCTATCAATTTATTTGTTTTTTCCCATAGTCCATTCAGTTTCCCCACTGGTCGCATAAAAATGGATAAAACTATTAAATAAAGTCTAAATTTGTTCAAATTTGTAATTGTGATGCTTTGATTGTTAATACTCCATATTTGGCAATCCCTCTAAAGTTTGGTAATTTATCCATAGTTTGTTATAATCACCAACTCTTTCAACAAATCAAACAATGAATAAACTTTAAAATTAAATAAAAATATTTGCTATTGTTCTGTACATAATATATTCAAGCCCTACAATTAATCTACAACTTTGACCCATACATTTATGTCTGCTGAAACAATTATGTCATGAAAAGCTTTTGTAGCTGTGGGACCCAGTGTAAGATAGTGTGAATATGTATATGTGTATCATGTTTCCTTTTTCAATTGGGTAATAGTTTGTGTGTATATAATGGTAATACCCTCCTAGTTTTTGCTGGTTTTAAAGTGGCCACCAGTGCTTATAGCCTAAATAGCATTTCTATTTTGCAGTAACATATACTTTCAAAAATGAAGTTTGGATCAAATCTTCAGGCTCACCTGACTCCAGAGTGGAGGAGTCAGTATATTGATTATGAAGTGAGTCAATCCATCTATTAATATTTAGTAGAGCTAGATATAGAGAGTTGATACAGATGGATAGTAGAACATGCCATTGTAGTGACCTTATAGCTAGGTATGTTCAAAGTAGAATGACTGGCTATTCTATAATAGTTGTTTCATCAAACATGCCTACCCATAGCCTAGCATCTTTTACCCTCTTTTGCCCCAACATCTGCTAGCCCCCTAAGTTTACTGATTATCACCAAATCGTTTTTTTAAGATGAAACAAATTATCTGAAATTTAATAAAAATTCGTACAAAATACATAATCTACAATTTACATTTGTGTTTCTACCTGAAACAGTTATGCCATAGGAAGCTTATGTAACTATAGGCCCAAAATAAAATATTGTAGTAAGTGGATCATTTTTTTAATTGGGTTGTGCTATAAGTGAAGTGACAATATGGTAAAAGTTGTTAAAGTATCATGAGGTTTAAAGAAATTAAAGTAATGCTAAGTTGCAAGGGGATTTAAATCATGTTGTGTTTTTAGGTTTTGAAGGCTATGCTGTATGACTGCAAGGAGAATTTTCCCATTTCAAATGGTAAATTTATTTAAATATTCGATTTACTGTGTATCTATTCCTAAGATTTATGTTTTCAGCAACAAATGCTCAAAGTGATGAAATGATCAAGCGGCATGTAGCCCACTGGGAGGAACAGTTTTTTGCTGAATGTGATATGCAGCTGACAAAAGTCAACACATTTTTTGCAGGTCAGTCTGCTTGTTATGGGCCCCTTCCAATGGGAAAACGTTTTTTCGGTTCACCAACCTCGTTTTCCTCCTGTTGGGTAAAAAAAAACTTGTTTAAATTTCTTGAAAATGTCTACAGTGTCGTAGCACTCATCTGTTGGTTTCGTACTGCGTCTTCGCACACAAATGTCTGTGGCAATTAAGATGTATTTGTGCAGTGGTGACCTAAAAACATTTGCTTCAATGCGATGTGCTTTTTTTCAGTGCTAGTTTATTGAATCGTTTTTTGGTCCTGCTTCTTTGCTATGGTCAGTACTAGATAGTTTTGTGTGCTCCAAATGCAAAACCTTCCAACATGTAACGAATGATTGACAAGCAGTTTGTAAAAACCAAGCCTGATTGTGTAGGGTAACCAAATGCATTTGCAACTTCACACTGTGAAGGACGGTGCAGTACAATAACTCTGCTCCGATTTAGAATACAGTAGCATTGAAGCATAATGGTTGGTTGCAGCTACGATATGCTTAATGTTTCAACAAAATATCTAATTTGTAAAAATAAATGATAACATTTGTTTTATTAAACTTGTGTGTATGACAAACAAAGCTGATCTTCTTTAAGGTGTTTTCTGTTTTTTTGAGGCAAAGTAAATTTATCAACATAAAAACTATTTTTAGAAAAACTTGCTGAAGCTACACGAAGATTTGCTTTGTTGCAAAGCGAAGTTCAAGCTCATAAAGAATCATTGATACAACCCACCCAAACTGTTTCCTCTGCTGCCAAATTGAGAAGACGTGTTTCACAGGCTGTTGTTTTTCCCTTAAAAAAGGTCAGTGTGTTTTACAACATCAAATTTATTTGCAAAAAAAACAAAAAACAAAAAACAATATGTGTTTTCATAATCGTATGTCCCATTTGATTGAGCAATCACAATTTAAAAGTTGCTTCATGGCCAGACAGACTTTTGATGTTGGAAGTATAATCAATCCAAAGACTATCCAAAGAATATATTTTTTGCAAGGCATAATAAAAAGTGGTCTAAAATAAAACAGATTTTTGAAGCATGTATTTTTTAAGTCATAAAAGTATGTCAGGCCTAANCTATGGGCTAAAACACATTAATTATTACACAACAATGATATGTAGTACAGAATGTCCAAATTTCATCCAATTCCGAGAATGTTTGACAATTTGACTCATTTTGGGGGGCTAGTGGGGCAACTGCTGGGGCTATGGGGTAAAATACATCATCGATTATGGCATCACCACAATGATGTTGTTACACAACTGTCCAAATTTCATTCAATTCGGAGATTGTTTGACAATTTGACCCATTTTAGGGGGCTAGGGGGGGGACTGCTGGGGCTATGGGGTAAAACTCATCATTATTGCACCACAATGACATGTTACACAAACTGTCAAAATTTCATCCAATTCGGAGATTGTTTGACAATTTGACCCACTTTGGGGGGCTAGTGGGGTAACTCCTGGGGCTATGGGGTAAAAAACATCGATTATTGCACCATAATGACTTGTTATACAAACTGTCAAAATTTCATCTAATTCGGAGATTGTTTAACAATTTGCCCCATTTTAGGGGGCCAGTGGGGTAACTGCTGGGCCTATGGGGTAAAACACATCAATTATTGCACCACAATGACATGTTAAACAAACTGTCCAAATTTCATCCAATTCGGAGATTGTTTAACTATTTGCCCCCTTTTAGGGGGCTAGTGGGGTAACTGCTGGGGCTATGGGGTAAAACACATCAATTATTGCACCACAATGACATGTTATACAAACTGTCCAAATTTCATCCAATTCAGAGATTGTTTACCAATTTGACCCAATTCAGGGGGCAAGCGGGGTAACCATTGGGGCTATGGGGTCAAACAAAACTGATGACACAACTCCATGACCATATCTAACAGCTGTAAAAGTTTCATCCAAATCTGCTAAACATTTCATGCCAAAAGCGCATGGACAAGCTCAAGGGTAGAAAAAAGAAAAAAAACAAACAGAGTGAAAACAACCCCCCTCCCCTTCAGGAAGGGGACCCATAATAATGGAGTGAATATATATCCTTTATAAATTGAGTGATAGTATATATGGAATGGCAATATGGGGAAAGCCACCCTTCTAGTTATATTTTATTTGTGTGGCGAAATTGTCTTCTTTTTTCCGTTTCTGATTTTTTAGATCAAACTGGTGAAAAACAAAGTGTGTATTTCTTTTTATGGCTGGCTAGCCTATTTGTGAATAGTTGCTACACTTTTGCTTGGGATATAAAAATGGACTGGGGCTTTCTTGACAGCAATGCAGGAGAAAATAAATTCCTGAGAGAAGAAATAGTTTATCCATACAAGGTATGCTCTGATATGGTTTGTGTAAATGGATTGTTTTTATTTTATATATTTTGTTACAGGCTGTATATTATTTGGCAATAATTGAAGATTTTTTAATTCGATTTTCATGGATTGCAACTGTTAGTATAAATCAAACTCCAGTATCGGGCGATGTGAAACAAATTGTCTCAAATGTGTTGACTGTATTGGAAGTTTTGAGGTCAGTTTCCTAAGCAGTTTTTTTTGCTGCCTTTTTAATCCTACAGTTTATCATTCAAAGTCAGCTGACAAAAACACACAAGGTAAAAATGCCCTTTTAAGTTAAAAAGCCAAGAACATAGATTTGGGCAGCAGCAGCTTTTAGGGTATGTATGAAGTGTTGTGTAGTTACCCAGTGTTGATTTGGTGCAGGAGGTTTATTTGGAATTTCTTTCGACTTGAAAATGAACATCTAAACAACTGTGGTGAATTTCGAGCTGTCCGTGATATTTCAATTGCCCCTTTGCACGCTGATGATTTGGCATCACTTGAAAACATGATGGATGATGTTAGTGGTGCTGATGTTGTTTTGTTGAAACGAAAAATAAATGGAAATCGATTGACCGTTCCGCAACCACAACCATTTTCGGAAATTTCAAGGTATGCAAAAATCTGTACCTTGCCAACTATTATTTGGTGGAAAAATCTAAAACTGTGCTGGCAATGCAAAATTAACCTCTTCTAGTTTCAAATCAAACTAAAAACGTTGATTTGCTAGTAAGGATTTAAGTATACTTTTAGGAGAAACTCGTCAAGCGTTCTGTTGTACGTCGGAGAAACAAGTGCAGGAACATCTGAACCGCGAGTGTAGCAAACAGTTCTTAACAAACTCTATCATTCCTGCCCAAACAGCCTAAGAAATAAAGCATTTCTGTTGTGGTGCTCATTGGCAGTCCTGTGTGATATTTTAGTTTTTTATTGTTCAGTGTTGTAAAGCAAACCTGTTTGTCACTGTGAAATTTAGCATTTAATCACCCTGAAGTGTGCATGCTATAGGAATTAATTTCTCCAAAACATACAGATTTTATTGTTTGTTTGCATGACTGTTTCTTGTATGTTTTATCTGGTGCATTTGCAGTTTTATTACAAAGTGCATGTTCTTCAATGTTTGGTTCTGGTGAATGGTGCTTTTCCAGTAACTCTAAACAACGCAAATCTTGCAATGACAAATATGACAAAGAAGCTTTCACTTATAACTTTTTCAAGGTTCACTTAAACGATTGGTTAGGGCAAATTTTATTTTATCTTTAACTAACATTGCTACCAATTAACAAATACAAAAGCGTGCTAACCCATGTATTTCTGCTACCATAAAAACCCAAAGAAACTTAAGTGCAGTTATGATTTTAAGGCTGTACAATAATTACATATTTGTTGTAATGATAACCATGGTGGACAGAAGTTGTTTGGTTTCAGTGCAGGATGAAAATGCTCTAGAATAATTGACATAGTAGTACTTGTCATAATTCTTTGTATGTGGCCTGTAGTAAAGAAATTAATGTACATTGATAAGTTTTACGATCACTACTGCTTAATGCTTGCTGCTATTGTGATAAAGTCACGCACATACAGTTTTCTATGTACATGTAATAATACTGAATGCCTAAAGAGCCCCAAGTTGGTGAGGTCATAAAGGCAACATGCAAGCAAGCGCAAAGCACTGGGGGTTGACAAAATAAACTTAAATCTGTGTCCGGTGAATGAAGTTTTTGTGGTATTACAGGACAAAATCCAAATACATGTCATATTTTATTCACAACAGGAACCACAGGAATGAACAAATGTAAAATACTGATTGTGAACAAGTTACTGACCCAATGATGGAAATAAAACATTGCGCATCTTTGGTGTAAAGCACAATAAACCAAACACGAATTCTTGTCAGGCGCCATTATATCTGGCAAAATAATGAATGATATGAAAAGCTTTTGTTAGCATGCAAAATTAAAAGCAAAAATTAGAAATGCTAACATGCACACATGTACAATCAATTCCGCATCATTAGACACTCATATGCAGCTGGCCAACAGATTTCTGCAGTTCAGACATGACTCTTAAGCACAACTCATCTTTCCATGGCTTAGCGATGCATTGAACACCCACTGGGACTCCAACACTATCCAAGCATGCCTGCAGTACATAAAAAAATTCTTGTCCTGGTTTTGATGCAAGTTTAACATTTAGTTTTTTGCAACAATCCTTTAAAATGTTGGAATTTTGGCCAACACAGTTGGACAACCAAATAAGACAGAGAATGCAAACTCACCTGGAATAGCAGGAGAATGTAATTTGTGGTAAAATGAAAGTGCAATAAAATATAAGTTCTAAATCCTTTTTTTGTAACACTGAAGGTAAATATTACCTCTAATTTCATATTTGCACAAATCACTGATAAAATATACACACATTTTGATATCACAGAAAAAAACCTCACATTTTTTGTGTTTTCATCCCAAGCATCACCAAAATGTCCTTTGTAATTTTTAAGTTCATCAACATCATCTTGAGTGACTTTAGTTACAGGAACGCAACCGGCAGGGCAGTTCAGCAAGACATACAGTGCTGTGTAGCTCATAATTGCTAAATTAAAGGAATAAAATTATAATATGATTAAATGTTTTTAAGGCTAAGTCCTATTGGATTATTACAATGATACACTTTTAATGGTCATGCAATTGTGTCGTCTGTTTCGTTTGACCCTATAGCTACATGGTTACCCAAAGGTACAATGTTATTCTACATGCACACACCACAAATAAAAGTTTCTGTGATTATAGTCTTACAAAAGTAC
>QXVZ01034111.1:0-12328 GCA_008931825.1 Phallusia fumigata
ATGGCACATTTGCAAAAAAACACTTGTTTTGTTAGTTGGACATGAATAGATGTGAGAATCTGGAAATTACGTCAAAAATCTTTTCCAAATGTTTATCTCATGCTTTTGTCAATGTCGCAGGGTACAAGTTCCATATGACACCGAGATATCACAGTTGGATGAGGTTGCAGGTATGTTTTTCGAAGGTTTGTACCACACTCTGAAATATTTCAATTCAGAAACAAAAAACTGTTCTTTCATTGCTATTGAAGTTTCTGTACTATAGTTGTAGAAAGAACTAGTACATCTGCCTTGAGTTGTTACGATTTGAAACCGCTGAATGATTTTGGTTTTGACGTTATAAATTTAAGTCGGTGGCGCTTTTCAAGCGCTACAGTTGCTTACAAGAGAATTTGTTTTTGTAGATTTGTTGGAGACGCTTAATTCCGAAGACCAGACTCGCCTGAACTGACTGGACTCTTACTTTACTTTACTTGGCTTATCTGTTTCCTGGTTTAAAATTGTATGTTTAATCTGTTTTAAATGGATAAATAATGTAATTCAAAGATGTATACTACATCTCCGTATAGAGTGTAGTTTTTAACCGTGTATTATTACTTATTGTTTGTTCAATCTGTCCGTTGTAATGTTTAACAACTCACCAATTAACTTTCATTAAATGAAACAACTAAGTGAAGTCTAGCAATACTGTGCAATAGAAGGGACTGTTTCTCAGGTTAATGCAAAACCAAGGAATTAGAAGTATGTCATTAGTGCAGCAAAGGTATTGTAATTTAAGACAACAGTCAGTGTAAAAACATTAGTTTGCACAAGTGTCTGCGTCAGTGTCTATTAAACTTTTTCCCATAACTTCAACTAATTTTTAGTTACTTAGCCTGTAGCATACTTAAATCCATACAGTTCACTGTGCGGAAAAACATGCTCACTGCATCCTACTAATTGGGCTGAACCAAGTGGGATGCGTCAATCGTTTAATTTACGACTGAAAAAGCTTAACCCTGGATCTTTTGGTAAGTTTGTTTGTTGGTTGGGGTTTATAACAGAAACAAAAATACCAATTGGTGAGATAATATGCTTTCAAAGATTGAGTTTTCTTAAAAGAAGCCGTTAGATTAAAAAGTAAACAAAGGCATGATAAATTATTTTGTTTTATTACTAGGCTATACTGCGGTTTATAAGTCACACCCACACAAGGCATTTATACCCGATAGCATTTGACTCTCTGACTATCAGTAAACATGCGGTTCCAATCCATACAACTGTTGCTTGGGATGTCCTGTACTGTCAAACAGTAGAGCTGGCGAGTTATAAACTCGCCATTTATTTAGCTGTGCCAAAGCAATGGAAATTAGAAACAAATGAAATCTTGCAGAATGTCACAGAACACTACTTACTTGCAAACCTTTGACTTCAACTTTATGTAATATCACAATGGCTGTTGGTAAGCAATACTGCATGTCCTTACCAGAGTCTCGTAGCTACAAGCCAGTGCTTGTGTGTAATGGTTGCTGGTAAGTAAAGAATAAAAATAAACTTGCAGTTATCGTTTGATAAATTTGCAACAACGAAATAGCGGTTATGCCCTTTCATAATACCATTGCATAATTGATTGTTTCGAAGAAATTATGTTCACTTGGTGTGTTAAATGCAATTTCATTTTTTATACTATTGTTATTGCACAACACTTTTGCAAGCAAATTGTATTTAGCGTTTGTTAAATTCTTCTAAAATCGAACCCACTTCCCTACCAGCAATTTTGCATTGGAGGTTGCAAATAAATCTTAGAATCTGGAAGGAATTAGTACGTAAATTTCTACAGTAATACAAAAGAAGCGTACTGTCGTTTTCAAAGACCTTGAATGTAACAGAGCAGTAATTTAATACCTCAAAGGGTTGCCAGACCCACGTAGTCACAACTGATTCTTTAAGCGAAAACAAATGTAAAAAATACATAGATTTGTTTGAAACTATGAATATCGGCTTATATGATATCTGAGAAAACCTTAAACTGTAAATCGTTTACCCAATCTAGACTTATTACAAGCAGTTGCAACTAGTTTAGCTATAGTGTTGTACGTATTTAAATAATGGATTACACTCGAAAAATCTATATGTTTGTGCAGAGTTAAGTCACTGAGTACAGAATAAAACTACCAGTTGCATTTAGTCCACACAGCACTATTAATTTAATATTGTCATGCAGTAACCGGTCAAACTTTTTGCAGCAGATTGCTTTAATGATATTAAGAATAAAGATGGCTAAGTTCGTTGCAATGATTCTGATTCCATTGATATTGTTAAACTTATCAACAGTCGTTGGTGGATTAGAGACCAGCGTCAATGGAGGGTAAGCAGCCGACAATGTTTATGGTCGCGATCTAGGAAATAAATCAACACAAGTTTTGTTGGCAGCACTCCTATCCCTTACGACAATATCAGAAACATGTTCGACACTTTAAGACTGGAAGATAAATTGGAAAAACTGGTTCATGGTAAGTATGTTGAATGTTTAGTATGTTGAATGCACAGTGTTGAACGAATGAATGTTTCGTGGCTAATGGTGAGGTGACTCACAAAGTTCAAATCAACAAAGTTTCTGTGTACCTGCTTTTTCTGTGCAACATTTTCTTTTATGAAACGATTTTATGGCTACAACAAAACAAGTTTCCTCTTCAACCATTTTTTAGATTTTCGTCCAAACAAATTTATTAAAAACATATACCGGGTCAGTAAGAAAAGGGTGGCTATCATCTGTTGTATTTCACTCTTGTCATTAAACCGTATTGTATGCAAACTTTTTCAAACTTTTTTGCCTTATTTTTATTTAAGTTGGAAGCGAGCATTTCTGCATCACAGCTTGTGTAAAAACTTGCAACTTGCTATGCGAATCCATGTAACGAATACTAATTGCACAAGATAAGAGGAAAATAAATCATTAGTCTTGTCACAAATTATTGCAATGCATTGCTCGCAATACCAAATCATTTATTATAAAATTTGACATGTGACGTGACTGCAAAAACTACTACAAATGGTACGTTTGTAGTGTAAAATAAATAATTATCGTACCAGGGCCAGATTAAGCCCTTTTGATGCCCTAAGCACTTAAAGACCTTGGTGCCCCCAAACAGTGGTGTCGAGCGAAGCAATCTTGATCAGATAGGGTCGTACATTTCTTTTAAATTGGTGCCTAGCTAGAACCTATGGAGCAGGGGTGCACAACTATATAAGCGCGTTTTATGAGGCCGAGCACAGTGTATGCAATGGCGGCCGTGCATTGATAGAAACTTCTTAGCTGGATAAAAAACATGTTAGAACAAGGGAGTCAATAAAAAATTGATATTTTGTTACACGAATAAATGAGATATTACCCGATCACACCCATTTCTTTTTAATATGTATTTAATAAAAAATAACTTGGACTCACTGGCGTCCCATAGGCGTAGTGCAGGGGTGCACAACCTTTTTGCTATTGCCGCATTGCGGACATTATTTTACACACGGCCGCCACATAGGCGCCGAATTACAAAAAATGTAAGGTGGCAGACGTACGTCACCACACACTCTATTCTGACGTCACAAACGTGTACATCGACGTGTCGCACAATTCCAACATACACAAAACTATCGGTAAGAGCATGTTGGTTGGCTATTTCCTTCGCTCACATCAAAAAACAACACTGTTCCATCAGGTGCAAGCGCAAAACTGTTATGCTGCCGCAGTCAAGTTTCAGCGGCTACACGCATGAGAAACCAACTAAAGTCCTGACAATGGCGCGCGCAAAGTTAAAAAAACTTGAGCTACTTTCTAAAATAAAATATCTATTTTTTATTAACTCCCTTCCTCTTACCAGTCTAAGAGTTTTTAGTAATGCACGGCGTCATTACATGTACNAGGCTTTAGTTCCATTCTTTTTAAATCCTTGACAATATTGCTTTGTTGTACTTTACACATGCTGATTAAGAACAATTTGGTGCAGGGTTTCAAAACTTAACAAAGACTTAAAATGTTACAATTGCTTTGTTGTCATCGTTTGTTACTACATAATATCATTGTGATGCAACAATGATCTTCGATTTATTGGCAACTAATTGCCAGTTTGATGTCATAAACGTCCTAACATACTACTCGTGTGTGGGTTGTTTAGCCACCTTGTCAATTAAACTTGTTTTAAACCACGTTATTTCTAAAATAAAATATCAATTTTTTATTGACTACCTTTCTCTTACCAGCCTAAAAGTTTTTAATAATGCGCGGCTGCCATTACATAGTGATTTTGTGCAGGTAGGCTGCTATTCGCATAAAACCGAAAGGTAATTAGAAATTCGTTTGCTTCAAAACTATTTAATTGACAAGGTGACAAAACTACGTGATGCATACAAAATAAACGTGTTGCATATAAAGCAGGGGTGTTTAGGCTCACAGACCAGATTTTTAATTTGGCCGACGGGTCGTGTAGGTGTGAACAAGAACTAGAAGACAAATCAAACTAGCTTCAAGCTTTAGGAAAATGGTCAAGAGAATAAGAATAAGCACTATTGTTAACAATTTTAAAACAATACAACCAAAATTCTTGTGGCTACATTCGTCCTTACGCGTACGACATGCCACAGCTCAAGCAGAAATTTATCTCCGGGCCGTGTCTAAATACGTATGGCGTACCGGACCATACACGTCAGGGCCGAACATGCCCACCGTGTCTCAGCCTTGTTTGTACGCACGAGGGTTGACATTGAAACACCCCCGTACATGGGGCGTACGTCAGGATTATGTTTGGCCCATCTACGTACCGCACGTACGGCCAAAGAATATATCCTTGTCTGGCACATGTCTGGCAGATCCATGTTTTTTTGCATCATTGCGCCTTGTTTGAACTAACATGGTCCGAACACCTGTCTTGTCAGTTTTTCCTCGGGCTTACCGCACATGTACCGGCCCTGAAGTTTCCACTCACTCAGTGATAGTTTTTCGAATTTTATTAGGTAAAATGCGAACGGAAAAGGAAAAACTAGTGCATTCGTGACCTTGTATTTCTACACTTAGTCACGTGCCGTTTTATAAACCTCTTTTAGAGTGTTGTTACTTTACGCGTAGATACCTGTGGCCAAGGATGACAGTACGATACGGTACGTTTTGAGTAAAGCGTCCCACGTACCGCATTACGAAGAGCGTACCGTACCACCGTATACCCTACCTTTTTCTACGTACCGTACCGTACTGCAATCATTGCCTGTACCACTGTCGAATTCTCATGAGTGTCTTTAGCTTTTGAAAACGCTATTTGATCTCGGAATAGCCGCCACAGGTGCCCCGGTGTGTAATTCCCAATTGAAAAAAATAAATTCCAAACATAAACTTTGGCTATGATAAGTTTTGTGGTGCCCCCCTTCACTTGATGCCCTAAGCACGTGCTTATATTGCTTAATTGTTAATCCAGCCCTGGCGAAAACGACTAGGAAGGAATGGAATAGAATGATTGTCTGTCACAACGTACGTGAATATATAGTGGTAAAGTGACAGTGACGTGGTGTTAAAATTGACCGAGTGACAACAAGTTGAAGCGATGAAATGCGGAGGTGTGATATAAAACACAAGGTCGGACAGTTGTTAATGGCGTTCATAGAATGTCGTATTCTCGACAGGCCAAACTCTACAACCCCATAAATAATTGGGCTACATTGGATGTATATTCAATACCCGCACTACATTAGGTCTCTAACAACCTTGGCATTTTATTTATTCTTCTGTGTAATCACCCGAACCGAACCTGAACCCATATGAAAACATAGCATATGATGACAAGCGGTTCGACTCCCTGTCTGGAACATAAATATGATAAGCGCCAAGCAGCGAAAAAGAAAAATTCCCCCCAACCGAAATAAGTGAACGGCAATTTTTTACCGTTTTTGTGGTAAAAGTCGAAATATTTGACCCCATCGTTTCCAAAAATTACTGGAAAAATTGTGCCCCCTGCTTGGTACAAAGTGTCAAGGTGGTATGCTGTAATTCTTACACGAAAATGTTTTTGTTCAGTAAAGGAAGAAACACGGGAAAATGTTGCCATCAAACAAAAACGGTCAAAAAACGACACGGTTTTGCCTGAAGCCGAGTTGCTGGTAAATTAATAGAAGTGGCAACAATTAAAAAAGGAAACTGGCAATCATCAATGCTAAGACAAAATTGTTGTGCACAGAAAAGCTTCAAATACGTCAAAAAAATTGAAGAATTGGTGGGAAAAGATGGTGCAACACTAACAGTTGGTGGATGTATCGTTGTTATCCCACCTGATGCATTGGAACAAGAGAAAAACATCCAACTTACAGCAGTGTATGGAGATCGACACAGCACAAATGTTGGTAGTTTTGTCACGTGTAACTACTACACATGCCTACTAACATTGTTTATGACAGAATGAAATCGCACCTCTCCTTAAGTGTGAACCAGATGGACAGAAGTTTAAAAAAGCTGTGACTATCCGGCTTCAAACGTGTCGTGTTGCCAAACCCTGTGACAAAATTAAGGTAATATTGAAACTAAAATTTTGTGTCAAATACAAAACAAATGCAAGCTTTTTTACATGGACTTATTATAGTGCAAATGAGATTTATATGTTTAAAACTTGTTTTTTGACATTATATTTTTATAGCCTGTGTTAGTGACCACATTAAAAACATAGATAGCTGGTAAATGAAATAAGAGTTTTANCCCCCCCTTGATGCCCTAAGTACGTGCTTATATTGCTTAATGGTTAATCCAGCCCTGTATCGTACCGACAAATAAATGCTTTAAAAACAATCCGCAGAACTAAAAAAATCCGTAGAAAATATACCAAATTCCTTATTTAAGCGTCTGCTTCATGCCAGGTATCTAACATATTACAATCAACTAAGCCTTTGGACTTGGATTCTAACTGGTGGTCAAATCATCATCAAATTGTTTATGCTAAACGGGCGACCATTCACCTTTAAAACATACATGGAGAATATAACTAAGTTTGCCATTTTTCAGATATGTTAAACGGCAGAGGATAACCAAAGACGAAAAAAGTGCTTCATCAGTTTGTAAAAAGACAAAGAACTTGTTTCACCTTTTACAAGCTTTCGTTGTGTGCGGTTAGAAAACAAATCTACAGAAAATAAACTATAGTGAAGCAGTTGCAGTTACCCATTATTCTCAAATGTGGCTGAGTTCAATCGTTGAAATTTGCACTGAACAAAGTTTAATTTTGACTTGGATAAAAAAACTATGACAAAACGAAAGAAGTACATAGGAGTCAAACCTCGAGTGGTTGTGCAAGAAATCTTAATTGTAGAATATGTTTTTGTAGGTGAAGGTCTTATAACGTAAAAGTTGAAACACGTAGTTTGGGTTTGGACCCGATACTGTGAGCGCTGCGTTATCAAGAAGCTGTTGAAATTGCTTAAGGACTGGAATCCTAATCTAATCTGTCATCGGGCGTTTGGCGGAAGCGCAATACTTTGCTGACTGCGCAAATAGATTTCAATTTGCGATATAGCGGCGATCTTTGGTGCACAAATTACGCGTACATTTTTGCGCAAGCTAGGGTCAGAGCATTATGAGGAGATAGATGAGAAGAGATTTTGTAAAGAACTTTTATTTTACTGCAGCGCTGGGGATGGTTTTGGAATTGCTGTATCCGGGTCGATTGAGTATTCTAGGGGTTATGCACTATGTTTGTCCTGTACATGGCAAACCCAAAGGTTAACCCAATTTTTTTCTGTGTACTTTTTAAGTAATTCCGCATCCCAAATTCCGAATCCCAGAAACGATCCTTCATGTGGGACAAGCGTCGTTCTGCCCAAAGTCTGTAGTGCGGCGGTTTTGGCTCGGGCGATGTCCTGGGTATCCGGTAGTGTCCGTTCACTTAAATGACACTGCTTTAGGTGAAGGCCTCCGCTATGGGCCTTTACTTTGAAAAACATTGTCATTTAGCCGCTCCAACGGATAATGTAGTTTTGTGACAGCATGCATGTAGTTAACATTAGCGCATTTCTGCTGTGATGACGCCTATCTGGGCCAAACAAATACCATGTCAAATCAGTGCGTTTAACGACGGGGTCGTTCCGACTACAATAGCGTAGCCAGCCAAAAATCTTGAGGGGTCCAAGGAACCCAACTTAATGTAAAACTTAGGTATTTTTTTCCAGAAGTAGCCAAAACTTCAATGTACAATTTCGAAATTTGGGAGGGGCCATGGGCCGTTGCATTTTCCGTTGTAATTGTCAAGTCATCGTCGCAACCGCGCAATCCCACCGCTTTAAGCTGTCGAATTCTGATAAAATGCTGAGCCTTTATGGTGTTAAATTAGATTCTGTGTTATGGATTCTATGCTTCAAAACTAAAACTGCAGTCGGTTTTATGTAGGAAGTTTCCCTAATTTTGTAGGCTCCCCGAACATTTTAGAAATACAAAGTTTTATCCCCAACTACAGTCTTTTTGGGAGGGTAACTGTACTATCTCAACAAATGGTTGAACAAAATTGTTACTCGCTTGGTGTAGTATAAAACCCTAGATAAATTCACTTGGCCTGTGATTAAGTGGGAATCGCATTAGCCAAGCCAACAATCAAGTATATCTTGTCTGTCGCTTGTAATTATTTGTTGTTCTGCTTTTGTAATGTGGTAAGCAATTTAGGTTTAAATCCAGTCATTAAAGACTACGTGAGATGATACCTTGTTGTGTCTGTGAACTTCACAAACAATATACCTTTGTAAACTGTACTTTTGTGTGTGGATTTCGTAGTGTATATGACATAGCACATCGTTCCACACATGCAAATAAAATGATTCTCAAGCAAGCAGAATAATGTAGATGTATTTTCCAAAACAAAGAATACAATTTATCGCTAGAATTACGAGGAATGTACAAGGTTGATAAGAGACATAGAAAAGCGCAAAACAATGGTTAGTAAACGGTTGTACTACATGATGTACCAAAAATAAAGAACGTATGCACAAAGTACCCAAATCAAAAATACAATATCATAACGGGTTTCAGAAAGTCTATTTGTCAATAGATTGGGAATTAATCTCTTAACAGTTTATCGGATAAACTTTGCTTTTCATTTTAGCGCCTAAATTTCCAAGGTTTCCGACTGGCACTACAGTATTTGGGTTTCTGGTCTTTATTGGCTCGACTTTTGTGGTTTCGCACATCGGTAAAAGACGCTTGCGATGATCGCGAAAAGACATAGTCAGACAAAATACATTAAAGAGCTGACTGCTCTTGTACAAAAGAGGCCCGAATGACTTCGATGCCCAGTTGATTTTCTTTCTACTTATAGCGACAAGAGCAAGCATAAGGATATCGGAGAAAACTACCAATGCTGTGCACACACTGATTCGGACAACAGATTTCCGTATTTTCTGATCGCTGATTCGTTTTGCCAGGGGTGCTAGGCAAAGAGCCAGGATACACAACTGACTTATTGTATACAAAATTACCATACGTCCCATTAAATCAGCCACATGTTCGCCTTCAAATTCGCAACCTCGCTGGGTACTCATGGAATCACTTCGAGTCAACGAAATTACTATTACTGATATTTGGCTTACTGTGACTAATATGAGTGTTGCGTATCTGGTTGCAGATACCAGGTATTTGCCACATTGCTTCTGAAAAATGATGTCATTGTTCAGGGAGTCTTGTCGCAACCAAAGCACCACAAACCCAAGCATGTTAGTTGCGACGTTGAAGATCGACCGCACCATAAAGTAAATCGCGCACCAGATCCAGCTCAATCCGACAAAGTAGATTTCAATCCCCAAAAAAATTTCGCTGAGAAGGATGGTCCCAGCTGACATTGAAAGAAAACGGTTGGTCAGTTTGATTGTATTTGAATTCCCCTTGGTACGAATCTGATAGACGATGGAACAAGCGAAGATGTAAAGAGATGCGATGAACAGAGCCGGAAGTATGACTCTCTCGTACAGACGTGATCCAAACTCTTCAGTGATGTTTGATTCTAATTGGTTTGTGTCCGTTGTGGTGAGGTCAGCAGTGAAGTTGGCATCCATTATTGCGTAGAATAAACTGGTCCAGTTCGTATTAGGTTTTTGTACACAGTTTGTGAAATGAACAATTCCTTAACTATAACAACTTTTATAAAAAAATAAAGGATGTTTTGCACTATTTATCTTAATTTTCTTCACCTGACTATAGAAATATTTTGAACTACTTGACCTTAATCATGTGTTCGGTAAAAAAAACCTTAAAAAGCGTTTCAACGTTGCGAAGCTACTTCTAAACTGGTAATTGTGTCGGTGTGTTTTTTTACACCAAGCGAAACATATTTAACTCAAACCAACTTTTCGCAAGTTAACCGAAATTATAACCCCGATCAATTCGCATTTGGACAAATTCTTGTTACAACTCTAATTCTTTTACTCTGCACAAGAATTCAAAATGGTCTGGTTGTTCCAAATACAACCGCGCCAGTTAACACCAAACCTATACAACTGTTTGGGTAAATATTCACTGCTGCAGTTTACTCAGGTTCAAAACCTGTTGGACATCTGTTGGCAATGTTGGTTGCAAATAAATGTTGGATTAGCATATCGTATTTCTGTTGTTTTTACAAGTATTAGTATCATTTCGTTTTCCGGTTTAGAGCGTCGATCATTTATGTATGTTGACAAAGATGAATCAAATGTCCCTGATTTTTGAGATCAGTTGCCATAATTGTCACACCTTATTTGTCAGTGATTTTTTATTTCTATTNGTCACACCTTATTTGTCAGTGATTTTTTATTTCTATTAATGCCCTTTACTCTACATTCACTAATGTGCAGTGCAATCTTCTGTGACATAATAATATAAGGCAGCCCAGATGGTACAACTTGGTTGGCAGACCGTTGGCCAACATATTTTTTGTTGACGTTGGCTCTTGGTATTTTTCTCAACGATCTTTCGTAAAATATAGCATGGTTTCTGAAACTTATAATATAAACGTTTTGTAAAACAATTAAAAAAATAGTAAACAAAATTCGAAAGAGCACATGAGTACACAACGAGGATGCGAATTAGAGGGCAAACATGCAGTTTTTTTATTTTAGTTAAAATTTTCACTGCTGCGGTTTAATCAGGGGCAAAACTTATTGGACACCTGTTGGCAAGGTTGGTTGCAAATAAATGTTGCATGGGCTTATCGCATTGCTGTTGTTTTTACCGTGTCAGTTTCATGTCAGTGTATGCGCTTGTAGATCTAACGCGATAATGCAGGTGTTGCGCAAAACAATTATTTTTTTAAATGCGTGGACCAATAACATTAGGATCGACGCATGCTATCTGTGCGAACTTTATACCACCGTCCTTGACAGGTCCTCGAAGCTCTTGAGCTTGTCAGGAAAGGGTCCCCATCCTGTGATTTGCCCTCATTGTTTGTTTATTATCTTATTCAAATAGTATCCGTGACAAAAAAACAATGCGTGAAAGTTTGTTTAGGAGAGTATTATAAATTACTTCAACAAAAGGCTGCACTGCGCAATGTAAAGCAATTACTACTTAGCATCCGCTGAGTTTCCACTGTCGTGCTAGTAAATTTACGTCATTGGTTCATTAAAAAATCCGGATTTTCGAGAGCTAACGATTTAAGGCGCTTCTACGATTGGCTCACATATGTGAATCGTACAAGCGAACAGTCACAATCACAACACAATGTGAAAAATACAAGCCACCACATGGGTATGTCGATCCAATGTAAAGCTGCATCCTACCATTAAAGTAAAGGAAAACACCGACAAAGGAATGCAAAAACGCAGCATAAGATGTACGGGGATTGACCGTTGAAATTGCAAGTTGTTTAATGGAGTACAAACATTGTTGACAAATGCCATTAAGTTTGAATGAACTAAAGTACACTTAAAAACAACGGAAATCAAAATTGCAATATTTAACTAGAGTATATTTGCAAACAGGACAAATTCAGAAGACATTAAAGAGCTGCTGGCTGATCTTGTAGAGAAGAGGCTCAAAAGACTTCGATGCCCAGTTGCTAAAGTTTCTTTCATTTGTAGCGATAATTAAGGACAACCAAAAGAATATCTCACAAAGGAATTGTTGAATTTTCAAATGGTGTCATAAATTCTGGGACCTTACCCGTCACCCCTCTAGTCAGTTTGTTTTACGCAAAGATGGATCCCAACTTCTCATAAGCTGGGAAGTGTTGATATTGTTATTACACAACTATTTTGCAAGGAAATTGTATTTAGCGTTTATTAAATTCTTCTAAAATTTAAACCCACTTCCCCACCAGCAATTTTGCCGTGGAGGCTGCAAAAATTCATAGAATCTGGAAGGAATGTATCC
>QXVZ01034116.1:5789-16429 GCA_008931825.1 Phallusia fumigata
CCCAAATATTTAGTTTTTTGTTTACATGCCCTTCACTTTAGACATACTAATCCAAATGTATTGAAATTTAGGACGGATATATGTAGGGTGCTTCTTATGCGTTGTTTAAAATTTTAGCCTGATCGGTCAAGTATTTACCCTTGCAGCCGCAAATACGTGTTTATCAGCTGGCTGTTTTGCTCCAAATGCAACACGACCTGACGCGAGGGAGTGATTGACGATTTATGACTCAAGCGGCGCAACGCTCAGCGGTTGGTCACAGGCCGCTACTTTACACATAAACGGGCGTTTATAGGGTGCGGCCATGCGGGCGTTTCATTTTAATTGTCTTGCTTTATGACGGACGAAGCTCATCTGTTTATATTCTGGTTTAGGTGATTGCGTAGCGTAAACCGAAATTCGTCTGCTAAATAACGTTGTAAAGGTGATACATTACAATAACTTTGCTTTCAAATACAGTTCTACTCTATTGTACAAAAGCAATGATTTGGTTAGAATATATGTGGAAATCTTTACTTTTTGTTTTCCCACCGATTTTTAAACTGATCACATCCCAAAACATCGCTACTATTCAGGAACTGCATGTGTGTGGGGACCCATATGTTTATGCTAGCAGAAACAATCATGTCATAAAATGCCAAGGGAATTAGGGACCCAATGTTATGCAGACATTGAATAAATATCCAACACAATGAAGGAAATGGTACATATGGAAAACATCAATTTGGGGTGGTAGTGTATGTGGAACAAAAATTTGGAGAACGCCACCTCTCTAGTTTTTTACATGCTCTTTAATTTAGACATACTCATCCAAATGTATTGAAATTTGCAGCTGTTGATATTGTAGCACTGCTACACGTATAAAACATACGTTCTGTGGGCAGATGCTTTTGGGCAGACATTTAGTTTGTGGAAATCAAGCTGTGATTGTGTAGCGATAACCAAAATATGTTTGCAGTATCACACAAGAGGTGTGTTACAATAACTCTGCTTCTATTTCAAGTAGTTCTCTACAGAAGATTAGTATGTTAGCTAATATATGGTCTGTCAAAAGGCAAAACTTTGCTTTTAAATGAAAACTATGCCGGAAAAAGGTCGTGTACAGTTTGTACCTTGATTGGGTTACTGCAGGTCAACCTTTTGGGTTTTGTCACTATAGGGTTTAAAACACACTTTTGACATAGAGTTAATGTATAATCCTACAAACGATCTGGTTGGCTTCGACAAATGTATTCTTTACTTTTTGTTTACATTTCATCCCGATTTTTCAATTGGTACATGCAAAAAATATCATTTAAGGCAGCATTTCTCAACTAGTAGGCCATCGAGCAGTTTGTAAATGAGCCACGGAGCTAAATTAAAAAGTTAGGATCCCCATAATTATCCCCTAGAATTATGAAACTGGTCAATTGTCTTCAATAACAAGTTTTCCACTAAAATGTGTATTGGAATAAATGCCATGCAAGCTCAAAACAATGTGTGTTTGTGTCATAATAAGCTTAAAATGTGGGAATGCCGATGAGCTAGTGGGCCACTGACTTTTCCAAAATGTTAACTGGGCCGTGTGAGAAAATGGGTGGAGTAACACTGATTTAAGGGGTTATAGTGTATGTACAATGGCACTGTGGAAAGCACCAACCCTCTGTTTTTTTTATTTTGTTTTATTGAAATTAATTTTACTTACAGATGCTTGTTTGGTTTTTCGTGATGTTCAACTTAATTTTGGAAGCATTTGCGAAGATGAACATGCAAAACAAGTTTCCGAAAAAGAAGAGGAAATTGTGCAGTGTTTAATAGGCCTTAAAGAAACAAAACAGTCAAACCCTTTGTTTAACTTGTTGCTGGAGTCATCTTTTGATCACGTTTTGCATTTTGAAAATGCTTTAAGAGTCTTTGAAACTACCAAGCTCTTGACAGGTGTATTACTTGACATTGATATGCCACACGATTTTGGAATCTCCTGCATGAAATACAAGCATCCATCAAAGTACAACCGAGCAGGCTGCATTGATTTTGTAAACAACATGAATAGAATGATTAAGATTTTAAATGTATTTCCAAATCGATTTAGTTTGGTAATAGCAATCAGCCATTTTGCATTGGCAAAAGCTTTTCTGACTTTACAAGTATATGAAAGGGCTAATATCCATTTCAAAAAGGCACGCATTATTTGGCAAATGTATGGATATGTAGATAGAACTGTATTGTGTTATAAGATGGAAGGTCTGGTGGCATTTGCAGACACTGATTACTCACTGTCTTTGGACCTGTATAAAAAAGCAATAAAGTTTGAAAAACTAAAAGGAAGTGATGAGAAAGGATCTCTACATGAAGCTAGGTCCTATACCACAATGGCCCATGGTTGTCATATGCTAGATGAGATATATGAAATGGAAATGTACACAAATAAAGTCAAACAGATTAACTCACAAAACTATGGAAGTGAATTTGTGCTGTTAACTGTAAGCTGCCAAATGTTGATCGGACGTTCCTTCTATGACGAACTTGAGTTTGAAATAGCGCAGAAACTTTATGAAGATTCCATTGATACAATTTTTAAGCTGATAGACTTTGAAGAGCATGTGGAGTTCTATTACTTCAACAAGTTTCGGTTGGGCTGCTGTTTCTGTCGGCAGTCAATGTTTGGAGAAGCTCTGGACCTTTTTGAATGCTCACTAAGGAGCAGTGTGTTTGAAAGCAGAACACAGAGTATCGTCGCCTTGTGGTGCGGAACATGCTTGAACAGAATGCAACGATATCATGAAGCACTGCAGTATTTGGAAGAGTTTTTTGTCATAACAACAACTATCTGTCGAGATTTAACAAAAGATCCTTATGCTTTTGATTATTTTACAACATTGGGATTTGCCTCTAGTGCAGTTGGGCATTACAAGGAATCAGTTAAAAGTTATGAGGACCTTCTTGCCATTCTGCTACAGAGACAAACCAACCACCCCAATGCTGGGTATGAATTTGAGATTGCTCGGTGTCAATATCACAAAGCCGGAGTTTATTACACACTTGGAAAATATGAGGAAGCAAGAGAACTGACTTTGCTTTACAAGAACATTTTAGAAAAAGAATATGAGCAATATCAAATGGAGATCGCTTATTGCCACAAACTTCTTGGTCAGTGTTATTATGCGCAGTCACAGTTTGTGGAAGCTGCGCAAGTGTTTCAGTGTGAACTGAAAATTCGGCAACAAATAACAGAGAATGCTGCAATGGACAATGGTCTTGCCTGGTGTAAGTTCAACTTGGGAAAGTGCTACTTCGCACTGAAGCAGCATAAATTAGCTGCAGCACAGTTCGAAGATGCACTTGCCACTTGGAAAACATGCAATGTCAACCATCTAAAATCTGAAAGAAAAATTATCAGATGTTGTTGGTGGTTGAATAAATCTAATTCTGTTATTTGTCGAGATTTCAAATGAGTAGCTTTAAAACAACTATCGAACTCTGTAATTATAGAAGCTTTTATTATTTTTACTTACTTTTATTGAAGTGTTATGCTGAAAAGTTCATCTTAGTTTTGTTGCTGTGATTTTCTTTCTTCAATTGTAATTTGTAAACACTGTCTTTGCTTTTTTGCTGCTACTGTCACATGTAATTTGGAGTACTTAATGCAATTTATAATACCAGATTAAAAATATAACTATATGCTCATATGTTTTTCAATTTTTTTGACAATTGTTTTGTATGCAGTAAAGAGTCTTAAGTAACCAACTGAAATGGTTCATTTAAATGTCAATGATTGGACTTTCCAGACTTACAGTTTGTAGTTTAATGTTTAAAATGTATTGTGATGGCCTTTAACTGCACACCATAGTGACCTCTTAAGTTTGAAACCAAGCAGAGACAATGATAAGAATACATCTAGCACCAAGAAATATCGGGTAAGCAACAGCAAAGTGGTTGTGAGATATTCTTTTCATCCTTAGTTTTTCCATATTGCTTAGTTACAAAACTGCTTGTCCTTTACAAAAGGTTAAGCTTTAGCCAAAATATGGACTGCGGTTGTAAGTTACACATCACTGTATGTTTTTTTTAATCTGTGATAGCCTTGGAAACTAAACAACTGCAAATTTGTAACATTTTTTTTACCGTTGTAGCATGATAATAATAATAGTTACCCTTTTTAATCCATGACAATTGCACACCTCTTATCTCACTATTCGGTCATATGCTTTGTTAAAGTTAACAAAAACATAGTGGAGGAGCATTGTCCTTCTTAATACTTAAACCTGTATTGGCCCTCCCTGACGTTAATCTTTTCTCTCAGCTCTTTCCCAGATCTTTAGTGTGTGTGATCATACTGATGCTTGTGTAATTTATACAGTGCAACACATCTTATTTTAGGTTTGCTAAACCATTTTAATTTCTAAAAAACTAGCAACTAAAAGTATTGTTTTGTTTTCTAGGGTGTTTTGAAATGTCGAAAACAAATTTCCTTGCTTTGGCAGTGGATGATAAATGTAAGTTTTGACCCAGTTTTGGGTGTTAAACTCATTTTTGGCAATTATAAAATCTTGATGGAGTAAAATAATTTAACACTTGTTGATTGTTTTGGCATGTAATCTGTTTTTTTTTGTACTACAACTAGCTTTTTTTGTAAATCCACAGGTGAATGAAATCTGTCAGCATGCGGATCTTATAACCCATGAATCAAATAGTCAGCAAAATGTTGCTCAACTAATCCCTGATCAGTCTAGAATGGTGAGTACCCTGGGAAACCCCGATATCTTCATGAAAAATTGGAAGACAAATAAAAAGAAGTCCTGATTTTGCTGCTTCAGTATGAACAAATTTGTTCAATATCTTTTAGTACCGGAGAAAACAAAGATTACAAAGCAGGCAGATAGGTAATTTGATTTTAACTTACCATGTTGTGCCACAACTGTCAGTTTCTTTACTTGATTATATATCATTGTATATTATCGTTTACATGGGCACTGATATCCAGCTAGATTTGTTTGCTATTTTTAACTTGGCCCATTCCTGGTACAATGCACCTAATGTTCATTGCTAATTAATGTCAACGATTTCTGTAAGATTTTCTTTCATTGTGATTTACAGCAGAATAAGCTTCTGTTTTTGTTTAAAGCAAACACATTAAAAAGAAAATCTAGAAAACCTTGTTTTGAAAACATTTATAACTTATTGTTGTTTTTTTGCAGCTGTATTCATATTGAACTGTTATACCACAGAGCTGTATGTGATGTCCTACAGGAACAACCAGACCGGCATCTGTGGTTTCTCTTCTGTCACATTGGCATGAGTGCGTGTTTTGTTTTTGTCGCACATGTACATAAGTGCCCTGATTATTGTTACACTGCTTATTGGTGTGGTATTTTTCACATGCTGTGACTGTTCAAATGTTTTTGTCATTTAAACCAGTTCATTTGAATTGCATTTGTTTATGCAGGGTGGATTTGCACTTTTTGTCCTTAAAATTTTGGCCAGTGGTTTTCAACCTCTTTTGCGGCCCACAAAACCTTTTTTGCACTGCACAAACAAAAGCAGTTTATTCATATCAGAGACCCCCTTACAAAAATTAGATTCAAACATGTTTCATCAAGTTGCTAACATTTAATTCAGAAAAGAATTTGATTGAGAAATAACAAGTTTTTCTTTTGGGTATGACCGGTGTTGCACTTTCTGCAAATGAAATTTAAACTCTGAATTTCAGGTTAAAAAATATACTTGCAAACCGGTGTCATTTTTGTCAAATCTGCAATAATACCCCGATGCTTGCGGCCCCTATAGTGCCAATGACCCTGTGACCTGCAGGTTGAAAGCCACTTTTTGGGTCGATTTTTCATCCGACATGTTGCATGGATTTCAATCCCTATTACGTATTTACCCGAAGCGAATAAATTCCAAACCGACTAAAAAGAGGGGGTCTTTTGCGATTGCCTTTAAACGTCCCTATGGTAACAAATCTTGCGATGCGATAAGTTCCAATTAAGCTCTTCGCCTGCTTTAAAAACTGCTGACTGTTTACATTGTATTGGTGATCGGTTTATGCGAGTTTGTACTTATTTTTCTTTCATTGTCTTTTGAGTCCCCGTCACATAACCCCTATAATTACGGTGTAGCTGCAGCGCGTTCTACCTTGGCCTTGATTAAGCTCTTCACTATATTTGCACCTCATAACGTTCCAACGCGCGCAGCTATTTCCGGCCTGGTGATTGGTTTAATAATGCAATTATGTTTCTGTCGCTATGAGTTTCTTTTAACCAAGCGGAACAAACTTGAAATAAATACACCGGTTTGCTGCCCGACGCTCGTTTGGAAACCCGCATAAATCATCCATGCATTCTGGACTTCTTTTTTGGGTACAAATTCCACACGTAACAAACGTCTCATGCATGCGAGGCGTTGTAAATAGTTGTGCCTTTTTCCGAAATACATAAGGTTGTTAATATATCTAGAGCTGCAACTGCAGTGATATTCAATCTCTGTTCATTTTTCTGACAGGCATTAAGATCAGGTTTTCATGTTAAAGGTGCAACCATGTGTATCTGCTGATACTTAGTACGTTGCCTCAACACTTCAACTGATTGGCAAGCACTTTGAGGTGACGTGGGATTAATAAAAAAGATAAAAGAGTGGGTGTTGTTAGTGCAGAACAACAAGAGCAAGGTTAGTAAACAACTTTTAAATAAGTGAGTCATTTAGGTTTGAAAATATTCTGTGCAGAGACCGGTTTAATAAAAGTGAGTTTCTACTTTGATTAAAACATCATTTACAAGCAGTCAATAACAGACGAGTCAACAAATTCTTCTTCCTTGCACCTTACTGTCGATATTTTATCATCGCAGTTGGATGACTTATAGAATATTCGCATCACTTTCTTGGAACTGCAAGCGTCAAGCAGGGCAGATTTCAAAAGAAAAGCAAGGTCATTGAGCAAATAAGTAAGTTGTTTTTGTCTCAAAATTTTATCTGCTTAGAAGTTAAAAGTAAGTTTCTATGTTGGTTAAAACATCATTTACAAACAGTCCATAGTAGAGCAGTCAACAGATTTTCGCTTCTTATGTGGAGTATTTCTGTGTCAGGCTAAGTAAAATTGTGTGGACTTAANCTTCGCCTGCTTTAAAAACTGCTGACTGTTTACATTGTATTGGTGATCGGTTTATGCGAGTTTGTACTTATTTTCTTTCATTCTCTTTTGAGCCACCGTCACATAACCCTTTTAAATGCGGTGTAGCTGCAGCGCGTTCTACCTTGACCTTGATTGAGCTTTTCACTATATTTGCACCTCATCACCTCCTAACGTGCGCAGCTATTTCCGGCCTGGTGATTGGTTTAGTAATGCAATTATGTTTCTGTCGCTATGAGCTTCTTTTAACCAAGCGAAACAAACTTGAATTAAATACACCGGTTTGCTGCCCGAAGCTCGCTTGGAAACCCGCATAAATCATCCATGCATCCTAGACTACTTTTTTGGGTACAAATTCCACACGTAATAAACACATCATGCATGCGAGGCGATGTAAATAGTTGTGCATTTTTCCGAAAAACACAAGGTTGTTAAATATATCTAGAGCTGCAACTGCAGTGATATTAAACCGCTGTTCATTTTTCCGACAGGCAATAAGATCAGGTTTTCATGTCAAAGGTGCAGCCATGTGTATGTGCTGATACTTAGTACGTTGCCTCAACACTTCAACCGATTGGCAAGCTCTTTGAGGTGACGTGGGATGAATAAAAAAGATAAAAGAGTGGGTGTTGTTAGTGCAGAACAACAAGAGCAAGGTCAGTAAACAACTTTTAAAAAAGTGAGTCATTTAGGTTTGTAATTATTCTCTGCAGAGACCGGTTTAATAAAAGTGAGTTCCTACTTTGATTAAAACATCATTTGCAAGCAGTCAATAACAGACGAGTCAACAAATTCATTTTCCTTGCACCTTACTGTCGATATTTTATTATTGCAGTTGGATGACTTATAGAATGTTCGCATCACTTTCTTGGAACTGCAAGCGTCAAGCAGGGCAGATTTCAAAAGAAAAGCAAGGTCATTGAGCAAATAAGTAAGTTGTTTTTGTCTCAAAATTTTATCTGCTTAGAAACTAAAAGTAAGTTTCTATGTTGGTTAAAACATCATTTACAAACAGTCCATAGTAGAGCAGTCAACAGATTTTCGCTTCTTATGTGGAGTATTTCTGTGTCAGGCTAAGTAAAATTGTGTGGACTTAAACAGTATGAAAGAATATTTTTTTGGGGTTGCAAGTGTGGCAATGTTTTGTCATCTAGCGGCCAATATTTACCTACTCAATGCGCCGCTGGGTGGTGTCACTTACAAACGTAATGGTTTCTGATTGCCAGAGAGCTTAACGGTTTAAAATAGTCCTAATTACAATTCACGATTTTAAATATTCTTAATAAGAAGATGCAAGCCAGTACTTGTGTGTAAAACTTTTTCCACGTTCCCGTGTTTTCGGTGCAAAATCCAGTGGCGGCAATGCTGGTATGGAACTGATTTTCAGCCAACATTGTTATGAACCTTTAAATTTTGTTCCTCGTTCTGATCCGTCACTTATTGAAATGTGACGTCACGTTACACTGAAAACTGCATGGTATCCGGCACATCATGTACTCAACTAAAAAGAAAAAAAATGATCAAAAATGATATCCGGGTATATAATTTTAAGTCACACTATCCGGGCATAATAAAAGAACAAAAACCCAGTAAATTATTACGTGCGTTTGTCTGTGGTTCGGAATTCGGGCCGAGTTGCATAATATTTGTACAAAGAATTATATTTTATAAAATATATCTTCCAATGTAATTGTAATGCTCCTTTTTTCTAGATCTGGAGGAATCATGGCGGCCCAAAGATTTTTGCTTCAAACACGTGTCGTCTAAATGACGTAAAACACCTCCTCTAGCTTCTGGCAAGCACTGTGGTGTTACGAGAGCCGATCAAATCACACCACGTCACCCAATTTGACCGTTGTGGCTTTGCCTCTCGCAACTAATTAACCTGCTCCAAATGCAACTCACTAATTGTGCAATCAAGTCTGCCATTGGTCGGATGAGGAGCGCTCCTGTGACGTTTCAAAAGCCAGCGTCTTGATTGGTTGAAAAAAAGAAAAAAATGAAGCCACGTAGTTTGGCGTGGCGGTGCGTCATTCTTCTTTTGCAACCCGTGCGGAAGGTAGCGCCATGGTCCTTAGACGACTTACAAGCGAAGTCTATTCAGGTAATTTCATTGTTAAAAATAAACGTTTTTCGGTGTCGATATGGAAGCAAACTGGGGTGCACACTGGTTTGCTTCTGCACCGATACCGGAATTTAATTTTTTGGTTTACAAGTGTGAACAAATTATTAAATGCACGGTACTGCTGTTAGATGATTTTGTTTCAGGTCCAGGTGCGGCTTCTGTTCACTTCATCCGCAGGCTACTCAACCGCTACCGGGACATTTTAACTGGAGAAACATCGTCTAAAAAGAGGGCTTAGATGAATTTCTTGTACAGCAACATGAGGAGAATTTACAGAAAGCAGGCAAGTTCTAATAAAAGTTATTCCTCTAACTAGTATTAAATTTAATGAGATTAAAGTCGACCATGGGAAGACAGTATAACGTGCACTTATCCTGTCTTCACATGCTGATTTATTCAAACATTTTGTGAACTGTGCAACATATCGCGTTGAACCAGCAGTACTGCTTCTAATTTGTTTCACAAGGTAAAAACGGAAGTGGGACGAGCGATCGTGTATTAAAGCGCGGCAGAATCAAGATAAGAACTGCGGCTTACGATTTGTTTAGCGGATTTCCGTTTGTGATGAAATTCCTTAAATTGCAAAATGGAACTTGGTAAAACAGGCAAGTAAAAGTTAACATTGAACTGGCACTAAACTAAATTTGAAAGTAAAGCATGCGAGGACAGAATAACGTGCACTTATCCTGTCTTCGCATGTTAACATATTTGTTGGTAAAATTTTACGTATCATCCTGAATTCCTAGTACTTCTACTGCTATGTTTCACAGAGAAAAACGAAAGCAAAAGCATTGGAGGTATTCGGTTGATATGGATCATCGTGCTTTAAATCATCAAGTCCTAATGTAAGTAAACAAACATCTGGGCATGATCATGTGCTTCGGAGTATTTAGTATTCCTAATCACCTAATTGCTGCACTTTAAGTCTTATCACTTTTTCACATCTGACTTGCAATTTTTCTTTCAGAATCTTCGACCATCGTTTAAAGGAGCCCCTTTCTGGCTGTGAGATTGGGTCGATGCTTCCACTGTAAATGCTCCAGGTAATTAACTGTTACATTGGGGGACTAACCAGGGTGCACACTGTTAAGTCGTCGCTGTATAATTTAACGATGTGATATGCAAGTGCATGGAGATAAATTTGCATTTTCTGTCTCATGTATGTTTTTGTTTTTCAAACTTAAGCCAGGAAAAATCGGAATTTGGGAGGAGACCATTTCTGGCTGTGAGATTGCTGGGATTAATGCTCCAGGTAATTATTTTAGTCAAGCACATTGCCAATTTAAATCACGTAAAAATAATTAGTTGTACACAATTTAATCAGCGAAGGCTAACCAGGGTGCACACTGTTTAGCTTTCGTAATATAATTTTGTGATGTGATTTGTGAGTGTTTAGAGAAATTTCTGTCT
>QXVZ01034122.1:0-10887 GCA_008931825.1 Phallusia fumigata
GATTCTAGGCTATGTGATAAGTTACAATGCGCAAGACGTACACGACAAATAAATGAAACGTATCATACAATTGGACATAAATTTGCCAAAAATTAGATACAATCAAAATCTTTTTACCGCTTTTTAACAAAAACAAGTTCAAATTATAAATGAATAGCATTTGCTAATCTGCTTTTTCCAGCGCAAAACTTTATTTTACAATTGCAAGCAACAACCTTAGTTTCCAAGTATAAATACAATTAAGTTTTCTTAAACCAAGTATAAATACAAATCCGCTGTGCGTGTTTGGTTACACATCAACAATGGCACTGGGGCTTTTGACAACCGCTCAGACACGATTTATTTCTGCCCCTCACTTAAAAGTTGTCTGGTATCATGTTACGACCACCTTTAATCGCTTGACTGAAGACAAACGCACCGTCTACATAGCTGCAACTTATTAAGGGAAAACCTGTAGCCGTAAGTAAGTATTATTTCACCCGTGTGTTGATGTTAGACTGCAGCGGATAAATCGCTTTAGGATAAGCGCAGTGCGCCTGACATTACAGTTTCGAAAAAATGTCCATTCCGTTAAAAAAAACCTAAAGTTTCGTAATGCGCTCCCATCATTTGAACTTCTGTAAAAACAGTGTGCTACTGCCAATGTCCAATTTTAGCGAATCCCGCACTTCCATGTTAATGGCAATTTAGTTTTTGAATCAATATTTTTTGTAAACATAACGCGAATACCCTGGCACAAGGTCCCCACTGTAACAAAGGAAAAAAACAAATGCTGCACATTTCCCTCGTAAAATCATGTAGATGTGCGTTAAAAGGGCAAGGAACTAATACTAACTTGTCGCTCTTTGCTTCATCCTTTGGTTTTAACCACTCTTGCAGGATTTCGGCGAGTTCCAGAGACTGCTTCGGCGCCAATGACGCCATGTGGGCCCGGGTACCGGTAGGGTCAAGCATGTGGGCGTGCAGGTAGGAAACTGCGGCTGCAGTAGTGTCTCCAGCTGCATGTTTGATGTCACCGTCGACGCAGAATGACTGCGCTTGGTTTGATGACGTCATAGTGCTCTCACCTTGACGTTTGCAGCGTCAGTCGGCGTATCAGTTTAAGCATAACATGCTACTTTGTACAAGTACTGAAAAAGTCCAACGTTGTTAGAAATATCGATTTTTTTTCGGTTGACTTAGAGCAGGGGTGTCCAAACTTTTTAACCAGGGCCAATTTCAATCAGATAAAGACCAGTGTTTTTTTTCGAAGTTTCAAACCATAAATTAAGTGCGCAAATACACGACTGCACAACGATCTTATCAGCCTTATGGGGTCTGGGTTGCGTTAGTGCCATGTACTTTTACCACTTGCCGGTAAATAAAGTTCCATGAAAAGCTTTTGCCTATAATCGCAAGTCGCTTTTACCCAGAAGCTTAATCCAAACTTTGGTGGGCCATGTGTAACACAATTTAAAAACCGCAGTCGCGGACCACGTAAAATGCCCCTGCGGGCCGCATTTGACCCCCTTGCCGCACTTTGGACACCCCTGACTTTGGGGCAAAATGCGGGACCAAGTACAGTGACATAAAATCCCCTAATGTAAAATTAACCTAATTAGGTGCAGTCAAAATGCTGCAAACAAATTTTTTTAAGTGGAAATTGCTAAAAAGCTGCACTAAACCTAAAAAATTCTCACGGTAAGAATAATCTCACTGCCCGCGCGACCTCCTTGAAAGTTCTGCAGCAACCACCGATTCGCTATCCAAACCACACGACACACTACCCACCGAAACAGCTGCATTTTGGGCACACTTATGTTTACACTGTTTATGTAAGCCTACAAGTTATCTCCCGAGCGCGTGGATACATATAGGAAATCGAAAACGGTGGGCATGGCCAGTCTTTGTGCTCTTAAGTCGATATCAGTATTCCGTGTACGAACACGTGCTACATTGTAACGCGATTCGGAGCTGTTTTGTTTGGAGTGTTGCTGGTGAGCCGTCAATGCTTTGTTTTCCGACCAAATACGTGTTGCCCTCACGGAATCAGTACACAAAACGGGGGGTCGGTTTTGACACGTCATCGTGTCCTGCTGCGAATATTTCACGATTTTGTNCATGACAAAGTTGTACTAAATGCTGACGGGAGAGTTTTACGAAAAAGCGACAGACATTTGCAAGAGGTTGACACGACATCAAGCAAGCCACAGAATGTACAGTCGCGCATAATTACAAGTAATTACAGCAGATAATACTGAATCGGTAACGATTTCTAGAGCTGCGTTGGTTAGTACTGATATACATGGGTTATATTCAAGCGTACGTATTTACAGTGCGTTATATGTTTGCATGTATAAGCTTAGTTAGTACATGCAAATGGTACACATAAACGAAAGCTCCCACATGCTTCGTTTTTGATTTTCGTGTCTTTTGCTCCAGACAAAATAGTTGCCCAAAAGAGCACGTGAACGAAAAACTGTGGATCAGACCGCACGTTTTTGTATCACAAAATGTTTCCAGTTTTTCACTGGCGTTTTCTTTTGTTTTGCCGGGATATTAAAGCAAGCTGCTAATGAAATCATGTTTGCTGCAGATTCTGATTAAAAGCGCAATTGGAAAAGGTTTATCGCTACAAACAGTTGCTTTGAACACCACAAAGGAATAAGTTTTGGCACAGTTAAAAATTTCAATCTATGTGACGCGAACTACATGTTATGGAGATGTCATGTTAGTGCAACGTTAGTGGGTACTTTAAACCTATGTGTTTTGTAAAATAGTAAATCTACTGCAATACAAATTGTTTACATGTACTAGTAAAACAAAGGATGCTATGTAAATTGTGTACAAATGGGTGGGAAACCTAAAGTATATGTACATTGCAGATGAATAGAAAAATATTATCAATTGCGCAATCAACCAAATTCATTGTTTTAGTAAAATCACTGCAGTTGCGAAATACAAAACCATTAAATCGTACTTGGCAATTTAAACTAAAGAAATTTTGTATAAAACGCAATGAAATAACAGCTCAAAGTGCTATGTGGATGTTGATCACGGGTCAACAAACGACACGGCGATGTAGCGGGTACCTTTGGTTGTGTACAAACCCTCATGGTAATGGGTGAGTCTCCCCGGATGGATCATTGCATAACCCTTAGGGATCTGGGTCACGGAGCAGTTGTAGCGGACAAATCTACAGCCACCGCCCTGCAAAAATCACAGAGGTTTTTTTCAGTATTGTGCTTTTAAGTGATGAAACGAAACGACACGCAGTGGTGACCATCTGACCAACGCCTACATACATCAGAAACTGCATAATTTCAAAAGACTATCTATCATATGGGAAACTGTAAAGATTCAAAATATACATATTTTTGGTCAATTTTGGTAAACCAACCGTTGCATGAAAAAAACAACAGCAGCATTTTAAATTATGTGCCTCCTTTGGATAAGGGTACCTAATAACAATTAATTGGCATGCAGCAAGCAAACATTCTTACAGGTAACGAAATTGCAGTTTTCGGTAAAGGTTTTGTTTTTTACGGGGTTCGAACCTGTGACGATTCCGACGAATTCCGATTAGTTTTTGTTGTTGTCTGTATGGGCCAAGCGCCTCAGACATTACTTTGCGGTTTGGCACCTCTTGTGGCCGGCATGACGTTGTTTTTCTGATACTTTTCCGTTTAGTATTACACTATCAAGCGTATTAAAAGGTCCAGGCAAAAACATAAAGCACCCCAGGCTAAAGCTTTGAAATACGGTCATCTCTCAACTTAAGAGCACTTCGTATGGTTATCTGACATTTTAATAGAATCTCAAGATTCTAGTACGCAGATTGTAGTTGCAACAACAGTTAGTATTGCATGATTTTTTTACATGAAAATTGTGAACACCTTCATATGACCATACATCATGTACTAAAATTTGAAGAAAATTCAAAGACTCAGTTGGGCGGAAAAACAAAAAAAGGGTGGGAAACAATTTGTCCCTATAAATATCATTACCTCGTAGTCCTTTCCATGGGAGTTAAGAGCGACGTTCATTGTCCATGTGCTTGAGTCGTGATGAGGACGCAAAAATGGCTGCTCCGTCGGCTTGTAACGAACCACAAACATCATAATCGACTGCGCCTGCAACAATATGACGATATTAGCTACTCTGCAGCGCCGTCTACTGGTAGTAAATGTCGTTTGGTTTGCAGAGAAATTGTTTTTTAAAAGTTTACAGATTTTAAGTGCATATACTACAAACTTACAAAGTAACTTGATGTAAAAAAGGACTTTCTGAATAGTGGATTAAAATGTAACCATAATTCCGTTTTGTGGCGTTTTGTTTTTTTATTGATAAAAAACTTTGATATAAGGCATCTTTATTAAATTCTTATTAGACCAACCAACTTTTCCAAAGGCGTCGCATCGAAAAATGTTTAAGAAACACTGGATTTAATAAACGTTAACAAAAAAGCGGTTACCTTTGAGTCGTATCCGGGGTAAACCTTCTGCACAACCTTGAGTGGATAGGTGGCCAACAAATGAAGCCACTGCTTCTCGTAACCGACCTGATTCATGTGAGTGTCGATGGTAGGAACGTTTTCGTATCCACCAGACAATCGTTCGTCCTGAACAGTAGTGTACATAGAATAATCAATGAATAAATTTGATCAAAAACTTAACTGCAAGAGAGGTTGTATGTAGTTATATTGTGATGAGAACAGCGTTTGCAATGATTGTTGAACGTTTGCAATGTATCCACTACATACAAGCTCTCTGGCAATTATGTTTTAAGTAGAGAGGTGGTGTTCTCCATACTGTCATTGCACATACACTACGACCCCTTAAACTATATTTGCCATACATATCATTTCTTTTATTAAAACTTTTAAACACATTAATATATTTGCGCACACTCGTTTTATAATCGATGGGGCCCCTTCCTGACCGCAGCTTAATAACAACACTCCCAAATAACAATAGCATATGAGTGTGTGGACTGGGATCGACATTGTTACATCATAATCCCCTACAGTTATTAATAGATTAGGACCGCAAATTACACGTAAACGGTGTGAGAAATGTATATAGCCAGCCGAACGAGCTGTATGGTTGTGGTTTGGTGTAGAGAAGGCAGTATTAAAAACATTAAAGTTTAAATGCTAAACACGGCTTTAAAAAAAACACCAAACGCTGAAATGTCTGTCTTCAGGCAATCTGAAGGAATGTGTGGAATGTACAACAAAGCCTCTATCACAGCCCGAAGCGTGTTTCACATGCAGAAAGTTATTTTAGACTTGCAAGACTGGATTTATTTAGGCAATCATATAGATTCAATTCTCATCGAAACGGTTTTAACATCAACTGTCGTTATTAATACGGAACAGCATCCAGGCTTGAATAAAGCATAAAATCAGTTCAACATGATTTTGGTAAGAAAACTGGTCAAAATCCTTCAATATTACAAGCGATAGGATTTTTTTCATAACACGCAGAAAATTATTTTTGCGGTCTTGAACTGGCCGTTTTTAACGATTTATCTACATTGAATACATCGCAAAGTAACAATCGTTGCAAAACGGCGAAAATCTTAAACGCGTGCGCAGTATAGACATGCGAGGGGAAAAGAAAAACGTATAGAAAACACGGTTTTAAAATTCCTGTCATTCGGCACTAACGGTAACAAACAGCGATTGTTGAAACGTTGCATTAAACTGGCACTCTGACATTACTGTTTTGAATTATCAATGATAGGCTCGTTAATGCCCTTCAAGAAAGTGGTATTACCTCATTTTTTCCCGAAGACCATTTGCCGTGACTCTCCATAAGTTCAACTATGGCGTCCGCCATCGCTGGTGTGAAGAGTGGAAACATGTATACGTCAGGGCACGGTTCAGTGACTTTCGTGTCGCTTAGGGTGGCGTTCCAGAAACCGGGATGAATGTATTTATCTTCCCAGTCCTGTGAAGCCACTTGGACTTAATAATGTTGCATACATATTTTTCGTGATACATTTTAAAATTTTACAGATTTTGATTTTCAAAATGTTCGGTACTCATTTTCATCCCAAAATCAGAAGGTCTAAGTTCAAATTTTTGCATTTTTTAGGACAGTTTAGGGGAGTGTTCTTATCTGTATGCATCATTTCCTGCAATTTCTTTCAGTCGAAAATATGGTTTATTGGGGTTTAAAATTCCAGGCTGGAGTAAAAATAAATTCTCTGAGGGCTTTTTATCATATTAGGTTAATAAAGAGAAAACATTGTACTTGGCTTTTCACAATTCTAATTCTCCAAAATTTGTTTTTTTTTGTGGGTGTGTTACCAAGCCATATTTCCTACCTTTGCATTAGCTTTGATCTGCCACAGATCAGGATGGACTGTAGCATCTACCTTTACATCGGAAACCACTAAATGTCCAAACTCATCTTCGTTGGTGAGAAAGATGAAGACTCCCTAAAAACAAACAACTTTTAGGATAATAAAAGAACCAAGCTGAATTAACATCTTTTAACAATTTGACGTAATCACAGTGTATTACAATTTCAATTTTACCTCATTACGAAGATGAGAACACAAAGCCATGTCTGGGTCAAGGTCTCCGTTAATAAAGGGCTTTCCAACTTTGTCAATAAGCTGATGGAGGGTCTGGACTTTTGTGAGATAAACTGAATTCATAAAAGGAATGTTCCAGATTCCCCTGAGGAAGAATTAGAAGCAGAACAGTTAAGCACTAATTAAAAACATAAATGTCAGAAAACTTGATTGTACTGCAACTGTTTCGACAATTCCTGTTGTCATCTTCAGTATGTCCAGTAAAATATACTTGTTGTACACTTGTACAATACAGATTGAATGATTTAATTTGTTGCAGTCATTTATTGCAAACAGAGTCCACAAGCATGTGCTTTTTAACAGTGTAAATAAGGTACATTACAATAGAGATAGGCTGCAACGGTTTGCAACACATCAAATCATTGTATTTTGAAAACTGCAAATGTTTGCTTTGTCTGAGCACCAAGCATCTCACATTAACACTTGGTGCTGAAGGTATTGTGATGTCATGCCTATATAATGACAAAATAGATTTTCTGACATTATTTTGAACTGCAACAAATGCCAATCATGTCGAGAAAGCATTTGGCAATTCTCCAGTTTTTGCTTGAACTTTTGCTCATCATTATGGTACACAGTACCCAGAAACTGGCGTGGGTCATAAAAACAATTACTCACTTTCGTTCTCTGTTAACAATTGCGAGGTAATCTTCTGATCTCGCATAGTAGCCATCAATGTTCAATGCACCCCAGAAGATACTCCACAATTTTCCAGGTCTCCGTACCAGAGGAGCTATCACCTTAAGTAACAGTTTGTTTGTTTGTTTGATAAAACAGAATGAAAAAACATTTACTTTGGAGCATTCTGGACTTAGGCCAATAATAACTTTTTAATAAAATGCACTTCTGTACATTGTTTTCTATGCCACATTTAAAATTAAACATAAGTTTGTTTATTTTTAAGAAAAATATTTTTCAAAAGCTTTCCAAAAGTTTTTGTCAGTTGGTTTTATTAAATTTTGACTGTTTCTGTTGAAATACCTTTTTGTTCTTGCCCATCAGAAAGTTGAGTGTATCAGGGTTTGTAAGTTGAACATCGGCATTTACACTGAACTGATAATCGCAGTTGACATCAAAACAATGCTCTCTGAAAATGTTGCAACAAATTTGCCCGCTGTCCTATTTCAATTAAACTCAAACGGACAGGTTATGCCAGTATTTTTTGTATTCAGGGAAAAAATGGCTACTTACATGGCAAGGTGTCTTGCATCCAACTCAGCGACTTGTTCGTGAGGTGCAACAACTCGTACAGAATTGTATTTGGATCTGTGATGAAGAAGAAACTGGGCCACCAACCTTTCTAGAGTTTCTTCCTGCAAGAATAGGTTAAATATTTAAATAGTGTCATAAAGTTAAGTTTTAATGAACTGGCCTTTTGCATCTTTGCAAATAGATGCACCCGATTGTCAACTTAATTACTTAAGTTATGTGCTAGTCATGTTTCTCACCCTGTTGTGTATAAATAAGGCAATTCTTGATTTAGGATAAGATAGCTGTTCAATTCTTTGAAGAAATACTGAGAAGAATGGTATTCTGTCTTCAACAAAGATTGCTAGTTCCACAAGTGGGNTGCCTTGCAAATTAGGATGAGATGCTGCCATTATTAACATCACAAATTGAAATTGAAAAACAGCAGTCAAGAGGTGCTGCAAAGCACATGCAGAAAACTAAAAAAGATGACACAAGCTCTCAGGCTATTGAGTCTAAACAACTGACATTTAAAACAACTATTGATTATTCAAAAAACTAACAAAACTATATTTTTTTATTGACCAAAGTACACCAAACTGTTCTTATTAGCCCAACACTGTTTACCCTATTGCTGAACGATTCACCAACGATTTCACGAGTGTAGGATACTTGCACTAACAAATCAATACTTTTTGTTGGTTAGTCACACCAATAACGCTTGTATGTTTACCTGTCAGTAAAAAAAAGAACTAAGTTTTGGTTGTCCTTGTATTTTCCTAAAGCTTTTTTAAGTAGGTTGACCTTCATGCCTCCACCAACGGTAACTCGAACATCACCTCCAGTCCATTCCTTATTCATACCCAGCACCTATAACCAAAAATCACAGAAAAGTTTCTTCAATAATCCTGTATTCATAAGTGGTTTAGTTGAATTTCTCAAGAAAGAAACACATTAAAGGTGTGACTGCTCTGGTGTGCAAGCAAACTGTTGTTTTTTCACTGATAAAAAACATTAAATACAAATCAACATAACCCCAAAACATGATGGATTTTCTGTTTCAACAGAAATCTTAACGATTAACGGAAAACATTTTTAAAGCGCCTCAAACCATTTTTGTGCATGGTTTAAAACTCACAAAAAAGCCACATTCTTTTTACACATTTTTGCTGGCCAAATGTGTTTTCAACATGAAAAATTCTATTAATCTTACCAAAACATCTAGGTTAAAATATTTTAGGGAATCAGCAAAACGTTTATAGCCATCGGTTTCATCTGTGGCTACTGTCACTATCAGCAACTCCAGGTCATTGGTTGAGTCTGAATGGAAATACGCATAAGTTTTACACTGGTAGAACGACAAACAGCCTTGTTAAGTATGAAACCCAGTGGACAAAACGTTTGTTCAGTATTTTTTAATGCGCACAAGTTTAGCAAAATTGTTGACTGTCAGAAAATATGTAGAATTTACTCTTGTTTTTGAGAAATAATACAGTTAGGTGTGACAAACATGTATGGTAAACAGGAAAAATGACTGTAATCTTACCTGTTGTTTCCTGGGTGGATAAACCAGATTGCGCAAATAAAACCAAAGCTACTAACACATATAAAATCATCCTAAACTTTAAATTAAACTACAGAAGACATGTATGTCAGACAAAATTAAGATTTAGTAAAAGCTTGGCCAAACATTTAAGAAAGCAAAAGTAGAAAGATAGAAAAACATATTTTTACAATGAAGTCATTCATAAGTATTTTGTCTAGACTAATTTCGCAGTGTTTTTAGGCCTGAACTCTCTGACCTACGAATCTTGGTTCTTCAATCCTGGCCATCAACACCACTACAATACTGTCTACATCCACAGCATCGTTATGGAATCAACACAAAAACAGACATTAGTTGCAAACTGCACAGACTCACGGTACAATTTACAAGCCCACAGCTGCAACTACAACGCGTCTGTTTTATTGTGAAGAGTGCCGCTTCGCGCTGTGAGCGTCTGCAGCGGAAACAAGAGAAAAAATCTCGTCTCTTATTTGCTCACGTAGGCGCAACTTGAAGTCACACTGACATCGCATGTATCTGTCTGCCGTGACCACTTCACAAATTTGCAGTTTAGCTTTAAATTACCAGCTGTTGCTTCCTGCGTGGTACAAAGCGTCATAAGCTACTCGAAGTTCAAGCAAACTCTATTGTAAACACAAAGACCAAATGTCGGAATCTTCATGCAACATACGGTATTGATGTAGTTCACTCAAATAACTTTCGGCTCTTCCTGGCCCAATACGCAATGGTAGCGTTTGCAAAAGAACGTTCTGTTTCCAAAAAGCACACGGATCGCTTGCCGTGGTTTTCAAAAAGTGGCGGCTTTTGCCTGATTGGCAAGTGCATAACGCCAAATTTTAATTTCTATTATATGGTCTCAGCAAATGGGTGCCGCAAAACGAAAAAGGTTAAGGACCACTGCGCCTTTGATAGCGTGAGATATTTGTTCATTGGAACAAAATTGTGGGCGTTAAGTTTCGCACCTTGTTGCGACGGGGGCGAGCGCACGTAGGCTACAATTACTTTGAAAATGTCAGAGCCCCATTTACGATCGTTCCTTACAGTTTTTGCAAGTTTCGAACAACATTTTTGAAACCAACTTGGTGATTACAGAGGAATTCTTTGGATTCTGAAATTAATTGACAAAGAAAGTTTAAATAACAAAATGAAAAAAAATTTAGGCTACCTGACGTAGACGCTGCAAGGTCTCTTGATAGTTTTAAATGTTGCAGACCGTGCTTAATTTTTAACTCTGTTTAAATTATTTGATAAAATAATATGTTGTCTGGTTTACATGTGGCAAAAAGCTGGAAACAAATTTTCGTTGTACACAAATTAAGCGTGGCCCGCCCCCACCGTATTTAAGTTTATATTTTCCGTCGACTGTTTGCTGATTTAGACGTGGTGGATGTAAATCCAGGTCATTTTCGAGACGACATAATAGGCGTCAAATTTTACAACAATACAGTATTGGCAAAAGGGCGGGCTCTATCGACTGAGCAGTAAATTTTGTTTCCTCACTAGGTGCGCAAAAGAGTAATTATTGATGCTCTTGTTAAATACATCGA
>QXVZ01034128.1:0-13108 GCA_008931825.1 Phallusia fumigata
AAAAGTTTCGGTGCGTTCCGGCCAGTACTTGGCACACTTACTCTAAAAACAGTCACAAAAATCGAAAATCAAAGAGGAAAGAATAACATACAAGCCTGTTTGACTACTTGAAAACTAATTCTAGCTAAGCGCATGCGCGTGTATGTGGAACTACAAAACAAATCATCCAATGCATTTGTAGGCCGTGCAAATAGGTCTGAAATGTTACTACTAAACTATCCGCTGCCCGGTTGAATTAAAAAAGAAGGAATTTTCACCTTTCCTGATTCTACGAGGTTTGTGAGCATTACGACCAATGTCGTCTCATTCTCCCAAATCATTTTCCAAAAGTCTTTCAGCGTCTCCGGCTTAGGACCTTGGGCAGCGATGAACTTTCGTTCGTGGCGATAACCCTAAAACCACAACGACCTTATTTAAAATTACAAAAGAAAATAATGCAAATTGTGTCGCTGTTTTGTGGCAAAAATCATTAGTACATACGTCTCAATACATCGAATTTTTCTAAAAACTTGTTTAAACTAGCGAAAAAATGGTGTAGGATGAAAAAGAGTTTGTCTTTGATTACTTTGTATGCAGTTTGCAGCAGGATATTTACAAAGGACCCTACATACTGAAAAATTGGTAAAAATACGAAATGTTTGTTTTGGCAGGAAAGTGACACAGACTAACCGATATATAGGATGCGTTGATGTAATTATGCGCTTCATCTCCACTGAGAACGACCCGAGAGTCATCGTCTGTAAACCAATAGAAAAAATTGTTGTTCTTTTGGCCACCACTCTTTTGGTCACCATGAGCCATTAATGTCAACATGAACCCAAAAGCACGTTATTTTGCCGGCAAGAACTCGGTTTGTTCACTGTCGAGCCAAAGTTTTGTCAGATCATTTGTTTGTACGAGCTTTTAATTTTGGTCGGCGATTTTAAGTTGGTTTGAAATGCCGGATATCTTAAGAGCACAGAGCTGCTGTGACACCTACTGGGCCACCTTGACGGCTTGTTGGTCTCGTATTTTGCCCTTGGGATAAACAACATTCAAAACGGTTGTGCCGTCTAGCTTTTTTGTTAGTAATTCTCGGATAATGTTTTGGGAGCGCAAAGTAGTTATTGTTTAGTTTGCTTGCAACATGCCTGCGGCTCAATAGAAATCGAAAACATATTTCAACTTACACGGATAAATGTCTTTGTAGCGGTTTTTCTTTTTGTTGAAAGGCATTTTTGCCACGTTGTAGGTTCTCGCACCAGCCTTGCTAACACGACAGACTTCCTGAAACATAAAACAGAAAGTCAGCGAAAACAAAATTAAAGCAGGAATTTCAACATGTAAACTACTGGCAAGAGTCTAAAAAGACAGAAGGTCATTCGAAGGTCAGGTCCTATTTTCGCCAAAGCATGTCGTGAGGTGATTTCTGTGCTATATCTGGAACAGTTTTACAGGTTTTGGCGTAAAAAGTAAAATATTTTTTCGGTTTTCAAAGGTGCTGTAACCTATTTCTGTGAGCAGGTGATTTTGATGGTTTGGTTTGTGAATAGCAAAACAACGTTTCAAGGTATTGATTTACTTCTCTGCACAAAAGCGAGCACATTGAGTTTTGTGTTGCTTTTTCTTTTGTCGATTAACAATCTCTCCTTGCTGACTAATGACCAAATGTGTTTTCAGTTTTAACCGAGAAGGGCTTATGGGTTTAGTGCGAGCAAACTGACCTCGTATTGAAGTTTCCAAGTTTTAAAGCCATCCACCGAGTTGTCAATGTAGGCTTGCAGCAGCTGTTTATCTTTGATAGATTTGTCCTCCACGTTTGTAGGTGAAATAGCTGAAACATTTTTTTTCTTTAAAATACCTGTCAATATTCTTCACCAAAAAACGAACAGCGTTTTTTTTAAAGTTTAAGACGCAGCCTGGTGTAAAACCAGAATTTTCAAAACTTCTTACCACTAAATACGTCAGTTTGGTTTCGTTGCTTTTGCTGCTCTTGGATGTTGACTGGGGGAATTTCAATAATGTTAATCACCTGCAAAGCAGCACAGATAATTTGCTTGGATCAATGTACACTTTGTCGGTTGACAATTTTTGGAGCTTAAAACCCGTTAAAAGGTTTGAACTTACGTTTTCATTTGGATTTTCTTCGGTGCGGAAAATCGAGGAAGTACGATTGTTTCCTAAGATAGAAATCAGTGATAAATTTAATTTAAAATCACTCTTCAACAGACACCACGAACTTACCGTTCGGACGATAGATGGAGAGTTTCGGAAGTTTATTCTTGCGTCTGCGCCTTCATACATAAAAAAATACATGATTTTCACACACAAACATGATTTCTTTAGTACAAATTTACAAATCATGCAGCACTTTATGCATCATGTATCCTTTCACTAATCGGATTAATTACCATTGTGTAAAGAAAGGTCAGGTACAAAATACGATTTCGAAATGAACAGGTCACTAGGTTATAAATTAAATTAGGACAAAAATCGAAAACTAACTTTTTGTAGTAGAAAACCGCCAGTGCGATTACGATGATGAGAATGACGACAACTGCGACTAGAGCTCCAGCTAAGCTCCCAGAGTTACTTCGTGTTACTGTGAAAAGAAACGATGAAATCAATATTAGAGAAAACAAGTTGGATTATAAAGGAGTACTGTACTTAGTAAATACATTCTATTACAAACGTTCATAAACAATCGCTGTTGTCCTAAAGTAAATCGCTGCTGAGTTTTCACCATCGAAAACACCTGATTAGAAAAGCCAACGGTGCTACAAAGACAACAAACGTTGTTCACCTCAATTAGTTCCATCAGTACTGTACTGTTTTCATATTTTTTTTTGTATCATTCGTACTTAAATGTGTTTTCAAAAAACAGCGAATTAATAGGCGTGTGATTTTTTTATCAGGGAATCCCACCTCTGTTGGTTGTGGAAGCTTGGCAGACAATAGTTGCCGTTTGTTGCGGAAATGGTGCTAATGCTCCGTATGCGAGCACCTGAAATAATTAAGCAATGTGTTGAATATATTTTGGCATCCACACTAGTCCTTTGTGGTGTTATGTATGGAAAACATAACTCTGTAAGCATTTGGGCCATTATTCATTTCGAAAATACAACAAGCGAAACAAAATCTGGGACAGTTAGACAAAAACCTTGTCTGTAAAATACGAACATAGGAGGAGGGAATAGTAATATGAACCAGCTCACCGAAAAGTTTACAGTCAAGCCAACTTTGCTTTTGTCAAGTTGAAACCCAAACGTGTTTTGCCTTTGATTGACGTTAAAAGTTTCAACATGTTTATCCTCGACTTTAACCTGAAAATACGTCAGCAAAATTAAAAATAATTTACGCTAAAAATCAACTGTTGTTTTTTGACAAAATTATATATCATTAAGTTAACACTAGCAATAGAGCAATCTAAAATTTAGGATTAGGCCCGCGGTGTAATCCGATTAAATGCATTTGGCGCTACAGCAACGATCGGGTTGCACATTCCTGTTTTTAGACTTACCTGAATTTTACAGAATCCTTCATTGGCTGACACGTCACTCGAAGTAGTCATGACGCAATCAGATCTGGTGACGTTTACTATTTGCTCTTTTATGATGTAAGCAACACGTTGGGACTGTCCGCGCGGTAATGGTGACACTTGAATGGTCGTGGATGCGACAATTGAAGAACAAGCAGGCAACTTCGCTGTTAGCTGCAACAGTATATTAATATTAGCAAAACACTTTGCGAGCGAACACACACGTGATTAGCTAGCAATAGATAGTGTCGAATCATCAATTAAGTTGTGTTTAAAAAGTACTTAATGGGGAAACAAATCTATTTTCCAGAATTTTCCTTTAGACTTACGATTCACGACATAAGGAAGCGTTACCTTAACTTGATGTGCCACGTTCTTAGCCAACTTGTCAGTGATGACGTAGGGTCTCTCATTATAGGAACGTAATGTTTTGATATTTGTGTTTAGGATTTCAACCTGTAATAGTTTCTTTGTTAAACCCACTTTGTTTTAAAACCACGACCATTACCCCAAAAGATATCAACAACATCTGTACATAAATATATGTATACAATATATATATATATATATATACGTTTATTTTTCGTTACATAGCCTCGTTGGTGTCCTGACCAACTAAACTTTTGATAGTTATTTGCTGCGTCAGACATGTTAATTGCGGTAGTGTTTATTTCTGTTTTGTTAATCGTGTGCTGTTTTGAAAGTAAACTAAATGCATTACAATTGCAAAAATGTCAAAAATGACATTAAACGCAGCGACTACACTCAGCGTGTTTGTTAACAGTCATTTATTCGGTTTACGTTCCTAAACAAAAATCAACTGTGCACATTGCAGTCTCTACCATCAACAAAACTTCCCCTCCCCATCAGTCATTCGCAAAAATCTACTTGACTCTCGACACCACGGTTGTTTAGAAAGGTTTTAAAGATTGAACAGAGCAAAAAACAATTTCTCACCTCAACCGTGATTCCATCTCCGTTTTGTAAATTGGTCAACTGATGTAAATTTCCGGACCATGAGACAACGAGGCCTTCGCAGTTGTACATCGCAGTCGCATTTACTGAAAAGCAAGGATGTAAATTTGACTGTTCTATAATCAACATGATATATTGGCTTGTTTCAATCTACTGAAGAATTGGTACAAATGCAATTTGATAACTTACAACATATGTTTAATAATAATGGACCAGCATAATTTTTAACATCCAACGAGATTTGCAACCCAAACAAGTTAGGTAAAGAATCTACTACCAACAGTTGGCTTTCAAGTTTTTCCAAAACAAACCGAAACACTTTCTGTGTAAAAGAAAACCCGGAAATTGTATATTTAAGTGTATTTTTACCCAGGCAGACTCACATGTAAACTGGCAAGCGTAGAAGGCAGTGGCGTTAACTTCCGTGTTGCAGCTTGACTTCCAAGTGTCAACGTAATGTAGAGTAGATGGAGTACATGACGATGTTGATCCAGCCCAAATATTAACATCTGAAATCAAACATTAACACACACCCAAAAATATACATCGGAAAATAACAAACAAATTAATCGTATTTACATATGTTTCCAAGCAAGGCCCATTGTGAGTGAAATATATTCTCAACTTATAAAAATCTATTTTATTTTTTAAAGCAGTTCAGAAATAGATTACAAACAATTTAAACCTATTAATTATTTTTTCACATTTTGATAATCAAGTCATTCACCCTTATCTCTTACTAAAAGATATGTACATATACATGCATATATTTTGCCTTCTCGCTTCTATCAAATTATATGAGGTTACAGTTGTTTGGAAATTATTTTTGTTTGCTCCGTCAAAACTGCCATTAAAATTTGTAATATTTCTTGCACTTACCATAAACATACATTGGGTCTTTAAGCGCCTTGAGAGCAGAGGAATTTTTTCCTGACTCTGGCAATACTTTTGTGCTAAAACCATCCTTGACAGAGTAAAGATACAAAGGTTTTATTCCCGGCCCCTTTCCACTCGATGCGTAAAGCGTAAAATGGTCATTCCAACCTGAAACAAACTCGCAAATGTTTCAGTCATGATAACACATTACAACAAACTGTGGAAAACATTATAAGCAAAGAAACTAAACGACAAATAAACTGTAGTGGAATAGGAAACTCTATTAACCTTTTATTCCAAGGCATTGATTTCGGAACCTTAATTGCCATTTTGATTTCCTTCCTGCATGACAGAAATGCACTGGGATCATGTTGCTTGGCGACGTGTTGCTGGGTAAAAAAATAATCGCCTGGTTAACTAACAGTGTAAAAGCCAAAGGCAGCAGTTGGTTACGGCAAATTCGTGTAGCCTGCTATCAATGTGCAAGCGGTGTGGCGCAAAATTATTAAAATGCTTACCCACGGAATTTCACATGTATATCACCAGAACAAACAAAAGGTAGCATAGTGGCAGCAAATACATATTTGTGTTTAGAAAGTACTAGTCAAATATTCTGGTGCGGGGGTTGCTGTGCTATGAGTTTGCTAACCTTTTATGCAGGTGAAAATAAAAATGCGATCCATCGTATTCGACAGGTTTCCAAATCGTCGGCTGGTTTATTTTCGTCTTCGAATACCTAAAGTAGTTTGCTGAGGATTCGCTTTGGTACATCCATACAACCTGCAAATCTTTATTTAAAAAAATAATATTATTTTATATGTATCTGATCATATATATATGTTTGAAATACGGATGGGACATTTTTAAAGTTGATGCATAACACTGTAACTTTGGTTGGATAAAACTAACTTTTGTTTTCATGTTGTGAATAAAAAAAATACCAATGAGATTGGGGCAAAAAAATAGATGTCAAGTTATGTTTGGTCGTATTTGGGGACAGATGATACTTTTCTGTCAACTATCCACTCTGTTGCGCTTTATTTGCTTTGTATGTTTTCGGTAAATAAATCTAAACTTCGTTAAATTTTGTTTGAAATGATTCTATTGTACAGTCGCGACGCCCCCTCCCCCACTGCATTGTTACGTTGTACATTTTATTTGATTTTCAAGAGGTTGGTTGCCTTAATTTTTCAAGAAAGGTTATCAATTCAGCAGGTCCAGGTGTGCGTAAGTATTAGAACCTGAAGCCTTGCTAGTAACAGGCAAGCATGTGCATTGCAATTGTTGTGACCAAAAAGTTACATATGTTTTATAGCTGTTAATGCAGATTCATTAAATTTATTCAATGTTACCTTTCGCATACAAGGAAGTTGCAGCTTCAGACACTCGTTCAATGCTTTGTTGATTTTTAAACGAAGCAAGTTCTCCACCTTTCACTTTACAAGATGCTTGTGCGGATTTTGCACTGGCCCGGTCGTTTGAAAGGAATATCACCTTATCGTTGGAACTCACGTATCTGGAACACTCTAAAAACCATAAAGTGTTTCAATTACATTCCTCGTTGTGTTGCTGAATTCGCAAATACAAGTTTAAAGTCTGTATGAAGGTAGTCATTGCTGTATATCAGGAGACATTCTAAAACATAGAAATATCCCGAATTAGTCCGTTTGAACGTAAAACAAACGTAACTGCTTATTGTGCTTTTACTATCTTTAGAATTTAAAAACAGAAAAAAAATTGGAAAGTAAGTTTTTCTTTTACACTTTAATGCGTCCTATTTTATATTTAAACTTCTGGTGTCAGCTTCGACGGAATAAGTACAGTTTTTGCATGTATTTGCTGTTGTATATATTGTCCATGTGGAGATGAAATAAAAGAGAAATCGTTGATTTTCAAAATCTTACCCTGGCTTCGAAGTGGAGAAATAAACAAAATAAAAAAGAAAGTGCCCACAAATTTGATGTTCATTGTGTATGTCACAGTGTTTCGACAGGTCTTTAAACACGATTTTTGCTACATATCTTTTTGAAAGTTTTGTCTGTAAAAAGTGTAGTGCTTATTTTGTGTAAGGCTTATCTGAAAAAGTAAGATTGTTATGTTTGCTAATTCCACAAGTTTGAATTATGAATACGGTGTGACATGTGTAAGCAAGAACCGCCAGTTGTGCTAGCCAAACACATGCAGGTACAGCAAACATTAATATGTTTAACCAAAAGGGATATTGCCAATCGTCAAGCTTACGATATATTCGACAAATTAAAATGAACGCAGTGCAACAAAATGTAGATTTCCAGACAATGAAATTGTTTCCCCTCTTAACGAGACATCACGATCAGCTGACGTCAAATGATTGCATTATTTTCGAGCAGAAGTCTGACGTCACACCCTTTCTAGTCTAATTCATCAATCAAATGAATGATATGGTAGCCGGTTAGGGAAATCTAATCACATTGTGTTGTAAACAGTACAATATTATTGTACTGGAAAATGTTATTTTGGTACTTATAAATACCTAACCTTATTTCATGTCAAGTTTGTTTCCAATTTTGATTAAAGCCAGTTAATGATGCTGACACTTTCATAACTCTTTTTTTCATACGTTTGCTCTGAATTTACAAATCCAACTTTACAGCATTAATACCTAATTATTGTCAAAGACTTGTAAGTTCTAACTATTGTCAAAGACTTTCAGATAGACGCTTTCACTGAACAAAAACGCGGTAGTAACTATGACATTGCATTTTGGATGTAGTACCTCTCTTCCTTAAGCAATGTCATGTATAGAAACTGACATTCAACTTCTCATCAACGTTAGAAATTGAAACTCTCTGTTAGTCTTTTCGTCTATGGGTAAAATATATCTGACTCACTTTTAGTGCAAAGTTAAATTACTAGCCTAAGAGCTTATTAGGTGTGTTAAACATGTTTAACTTGTATGGAATATTACCAATTTCCAACGCTTCAACACTTCAACGAACAACACGTGAATTTCACTGACTAAAACTCCATTTATCAACCACCAGTTGAGCTGCATAGTGACAACGTCAAGCAAACTCGATTCTGCCGCTGTCTCAGCAGTAGAAGTATGAGCCTGAAGACTGACGGCTTGTCGGAAGCTGTGATTGTTCCGTGGTTGCTGTGGGGATGACGCGTTGCCTCGGAAAGTCGTGTTATTACTTCTGTCACGATCTCAAGGCATATCAGCGTCTTTCTCGGGCGTTGTGGTCTTTTTTTGTTAGTTCGCTGTCATTTGGCAATTGTTTAGTTTCGGGTTCTGTTGTTTACTGAAGTTTCAAGTTCTCGTCACGTTTGTTTTTCAAAGTTTACATAAATGTATTGCTTCTAGTCAAAATACCGTGACACAATTTTGGTTTATTATTTGAGACCAGATAATTTTGGTCCGTGTTATATTTTTGGTGAAAATCTAACTAATTGTTCATTAATACACATTATCGTTTGGAAACATAATTCTTAGTAAGTTTGCATAAAGCGAATACGTCTGTAGCAAACGTTTCAACATTTAACGTTTTTTTTCAAAGGCGAAAATTTCCAGTCTAAGAAATTTATTATGTGAAACATTGCTAACTTTAAATTGCAAAAGGCTGCAGATTGATTTTATCCACAAAGAAGCGTGTTGCAAGCATTAAAGTGCATGCGAAGAACAAACATCGTGTAAAATCATTTATATGGTGTAAATGTACATAGTTGGGTTTGACAGAGGTTGGTTGAAGATTAAAGTAACTTCACTTCGTTTTCGGATGAGAGCAACGTTTGCTGGTTTGGTAACCCGGATGTTGGTTCCGTGTCTTGCTTCGGCGCAGCCAACAACTAAAAACAACAACACGGAAGTATAGAAGTACAACGAAATTACACAAAAATTACAAGTAAGACAAACAAATGCCTTGCTAGGCTGATGTCACATATGACTTCAACAATTGCCCTCGAAGGGAACAATTTTGTCAACCAAAGTGATGTTTGAATCCTACTGAAAGCCTTAACAAAAGTAGCGCCTGTTTTTTGGTGCAAGGTGAGCAAGAATCGTAGGGACTGTTACATTTATTCACTAGGTTGTTTGTTCAAACCCCTGTCGGCCCTCTTGTAACCAAAGGCAGTGAACTCCACGTCGAAATCGTTATGAGCATAACTCAGAGATTGTTTTGTTCGGCAATCAAATTATGAAATCAAAACAAACAACAACTTCGTCACTGGTTCCAACCTGTTTTATATTTCCTCCTTCTCTCCACGTTTTTACGAGTTTGTAGATGGCGTAACCAGGTATAAAGGCAATGGAGCTTAGACTTGTGATGTGTCCAATACATTCTGCCCACACCGGGTATGTGTAATTGTCGTAGGTCGGACGTTTAATGTTGGCCATTAAGTAGATCGCCATCGTCTGTTTGAAAGATGACAAACTACAGTTAAACTTAAAAGTTCGGTCAACTCCAAGCATNGGTATGTGTAATTGTCGTAGGTCGGACGTTTAATGTTGGCCATTAAGTAGATCGCCATCGTCTGTTTGAAAGATGACAAACTACAGTTAAACTTAAAAGTTCGGTCAACTCCAAGCATAACGCATAATAAGCGGAGTTACGTCAGGAAACCACTTTATTTTGTGAACTTGTGTCACAATTACAAACATCTGACCCCGCAAGAAATCGGCGAAATGAACTTCCACGAGATCTTGATCCACATCTTCCCCCATCTCTCACCAATCATCTTCCTCAAGTCCTCCCAGTATCTGTCGAAGCCGTAGAACCACGATGCTGCCACGCACTGACACACCACTATCGAATGCCAGCACCACCCAGCCACCCCGTATGCACTGTGCAGTTCGAAGATGTAAACGCCACCCTTTAGAGAAATCGTTTATTATGGCTTATTTAAACGCCAAAATCTTCCACAGTAATCCTTTAAAATGGTCAAGAACAAAAACTACAACAAAATTAAACCTCTGTAACCATAGGGAGACCGAGCAGTACGAAAATTGTGAACAAGATCGCTTGTGACACCTCCCTGCCATACTTGTGTTGCCTCAGTAGACGACAGCTGTCCATCATCGTCGTCATCAGTACTTCCAAACACACAAACTAAACACCAAAAGAAGTTGAGTATTTAGTTTTAATTTGTAACATTCGTTACAAGTTGTTGTTTGGATTTGTTTAATTGTTTGATGCATTTGTAAATTCAAGTAATTGCCAGGGTTTAGCGGTGGTTTTAGTATAAGCGTTACGACGTTAGTTCTCCAAACTGAAACTAACATTCAACAAATGTTGTTGCAATTTGCTAGCAATTAGGCCCATTAAAGGACAATAGATTAGTATGTTGTAAGACTGACCTGAGTATCATACCCAAGGAACAGAATCATGAGGAAGAAGAGAACTGACCAGAGTTGGGGCGCGGGTAGAAGTGAGAGAATTTCCGGGTAAACTATAAAGGCCAAGCCCGGACCTGATGTGGCCACTTGCTCCAAGGTTTTGTTCTGTAAATGTGTTGGGGAATTAGCTAATTCCATACCACCGCATATAAGCACATGGACATAACAATGCAGCACATTCCGTTTTTATTTGTAAAACTGAAAACCGTCTGTCTGCTAATTGCTGTGTTTTGCGTAAGCAAGCTCACTTCCAACATATTTTTGCAATGCAGCGGTTATTTTGCCACCTCTTGGTCCAGTGTTACGCTTGTATACCTGGTAGTTTGCCATGAATCCGAGTATGGCAAAGACTGCAAAACCTGCGGTGAAACTTGCGACAATGTTCGCCAAGACAATATAAAAAGCATCTCTGTGCAAAAAGATATCCGAGTTATTTCTGTATTGTAAACGTAACCATTACAAGCACAGGCGTACCTCCACAGGTTGTGGTGATAGTCGTTGAAAGAGCTGAGTGTTGTAACAGCGCCTGAAGCGATTGCGTTTGTAAATAAAACCTGGGATCCCGCGCTGACCCAAACCTGTTTAAATCAAATGCTTAACTACTTGTGGTCATACAAAGCATCACAAAATGATTATCCCCAAGTTATCTCTTAGCTCTGGTGGTTTTAGTGCTTGATTGCTTGCTATTCTTACATCGGACCCGAATTTTAATGCTTGCACAAGCCACAAAATCTTGGCTCTAACAGGATTTGAACCCGCGACAGCATTCTCACCGGGGCTTGGGCTCTTAGCAGAGCTATGCGATGCAGTTGCGGGACGGAAGTCGTTTCAAAACACTGCGGCTTGCAGCATTTACAAGAAACCAGCGCAACTAAACTTGTACAACCCCAGACAACGAGAAAATATGGCGAGTGAGATATAAGATATGCCGTCGGTAAAACCATGCATCCCAGAGCTTATTATTTTATTTTCTATGTTGGTGACTTCAATTTGGGTCAACGCAAAGGTTCCACTGGATTGGTGCAGTGTCGCCTAAGTCGCTTGCTCAGGAAAACACAAGTGACCGAGACAAAGAACCAAGAACCTTGCGAGCACAAGACTGTCGCGTTAACCAATGGGCCATCTTGGCGGCGTCATACATCACGTGACCACGGTTGATGCCAAGCAGATATAAGTTTTGGCACTGATTTATGTTCACATCGGTTCAAAAACGAAAAATTGAGAAAAAAGTCTTACCTCGGGGTCTGACAATTTTTTCAAGTCTGGAATTAAAAAGAATTTAATTCCCTCACTAGCGCCCTCCAGCAGCAGACTGCGAACTAGGATGGCGAAAATAAAAATGAAGGGGAGAGTCGCTGTGACGTAGACAATCTGCAGTATGAGGTAAAATTTTCTGGAATTTAAAGTTAAAAGCGTATTCACTGTAAAATCTAGCTGTTGTCAGTTAAACTAAGATAGATATAAAGTTAATTGTTTCACCTTTGCTGACCAATCAATTCCCTTGACTGTGCAGAAGTAGAGGCCGATCCATATGATAACGAGGTAAATACTTAAATCTGGAACCAAAGCTCCTATTTCGTCAATACCAGTGGATTTGTGAAGAACTTCAAATCTGAGACACAAGAACAATAATTGAATATTAAAAACATTTTGACAACGCCACACCTATATCTGCTGTCAATATGAGAAATAGGTTATTGTTTATCATTTTCCCATACATGTCACATAACATTGTTTTTGAAATGTTGAAACATGACATGCAATGAACTCGTAGCGACCACATAACCTTGAAACAATGGTTAACCCAGTAATATCATGAAGTGTAAAATCCCTGTGAAGAAATAATTTTTTTAAGCAAGTTTGCCCAGTTTCCATGGGGCATATGGGGTCTGACCAAACCGCTTAATAAACCTTTCTTTTACATGGTTAAAATCAACGGTTGCTCACTCATCGCATTTGTATAGTTGGAATGTGCTTTGGCAAAGTAAAGTTTTTGAAAGGTTTTGTGGCGTTGTACTGAGCTCGTCCATGTATTTCCGCTTGTTTTGGGCTTGTGATATTGGCATTTCAACCTCGAGATTATAGGACTCACTGTACGCTGGTACGCAGAAAAAAGTGAAATGTTGATTTTCGCTTTGCATGATGATAATGACTGCCAGTGATCCACAAGTAACTTTACATAAAGTAGCTCTGCGTCGCCCTCCAGCGAAGGCCGAAATCACATCGAGCAAGTCACAGACTCTCTAGAGATAACGAGAGCAGCCCTAGGAACCTAAAGGTAGAGCTGACCCAACGGTCAGGCAGACCTATGGGCCATTAACTGTTTTGACAAACAAAGAGGAACAAGACGTTTCTCGTCATCAACA